>VDFB02178061.1:0-29161 GCA_007258455.2 Sequoia sempervirens | reverse complement strand
AAGTTCCAAAGTAACTTGAGGCATGTATGAAGTGAAAGAAGGCATAGAAATGTTGGGATAGAAAACAATGAAAATTGATTAAGCACGCCAAAGTCCAAAGGAAAACAAGATAGAAAATTCGATTAAAGAAGTAGAAGTTTCACAGATTGAGAGGAATAATAGGGTCAAAACAAAAGAGACAGAAGCGGGTATGCAGAGAGGAAGCCCTGTGATATTTTATCAAGGGAAAGATGAACCAGCTCCCTTCCTCGTTTCGCTTAGAATTTTCAATAAACTCCTACATAATTGTCTGATTGATTCAAGAGCATCCAGTAATGTAATGCCTTTAACTGTCTGTCAAAGATTGGGACTAACACCTATGAAGATGAACAAGAAAGTGACATAGTTGGACAAGACGGAGGTTCCAGTCGTAGGGGAATTAAAAAATATTCATATGCAAATATCAACTGACCCAAGGATTCAGCATTTCATTGATATTTCAGTAGTCGATATCCCAGGAGGATATGGAATGGTTCTAGGAAGAGACTGGACCTGTAGGTTGAATGGTTACTTCGCCACTGACTTTTCACACATGTGGTTACCATGGAAGGGTATTCCCAATCAGATCAAGGTTGAAAGTACACCAAGACTTAAGATGATAATTACTGAGTACGGGGAAAGTAATGAAATTTTGTTTTGTGAAATAGATCTCGGTCAGTATAGACCAAAAGCATCGGAAGTCCTGATGCTACACTGCTCAAATAATCAAGAAGATACACCAAAAAATTCAGGAGTTCCTATGGAAAGTGATGAATAACTTTCACCAGATGAAGGTGAAAGCATGTTTGAAAACTTTAGAAGATTTGTGCTCAAGAATGCAAAACAAGAAAGAACTAGGGAATCATGCTTTCGTGCGAGACTTATTGCTGCCCAACTAGTGTCGGATCCACAATGCTTTCCATTTAGATTTTTCCTGTGTAATGTGTAAGATGGCATTGGATCAAGTATACAAAATATTTCCCCAAGTCCCTGGAGACGAATACTTCAAGTTGATTATACAAGATGAAAACAATGACTTTGATAGAGAATTCTCGCCAGAGGCAAAAATCATTCAAGAAATAAACGAAGTTCAGGTAGATTATTCAGTTGAAGAAATTCAGAAGAAAGAAATGCCTAGTCCCATACAATTACCAGACCAAGAGCAAGTTTGGACCTTGAGATTCAATGGTTCAAAATCCAAAAAGGGGAACGAAGCTGGTTATGAGCTAATTAACCCATCAGGTGAGGCCTACTTATCAGCCCTGAGATTACAGTTCCCCTACACCAACAATGTGGTAGAATATGAGTCCTTAGTCCACGGATTGCTCCACACAATCCAGACGAAGGTTAAAATCTTGCATGTTTATGGCGACTCAGAAGTGGTGGTAAGGCAAGTAAGGAAGAAATACGCTTGCCATGATAAAAGATTGCGAGGATATAGAAACCGAGTATGGGATCTCATTGAAAGCTTTGATGCTTTCAATATCAAATCCGTGTATCATTCTCAAAATAAAGTGGTGAATTCCTTAGCCCAATCAACAAGTTCCCTAGAGCCACTTGAGATGGATGCCATAAAAAAATTTACAGTGGAAATCACTTCGACTCCATTAGTCCCAGATAACATTACAAATTTCCAAGTGTTCGATGACGACAAACACATCCTGGACTTGCTAACTAATTCTGATGTTTTCCTCACTCAAGTCATTGACGAAGAAGAAGATCGAGGGGAGATTGAATTTGATGCAAATGGTATTATGAACCTGAAGACTAACATCATTCCTAGAGAATGATTCAGCTCGAAAGAATTTTTGACGAAGATCAGATCAATGCCATAAAACAACAAAGAAATGAAGGAGGCCAACATGAAGCGGTCAACCTCAGAACAGAAAAGGAAGTGAGAAATGTTCTTATTGGCAAGGTGTGCACAAATGAAGAAAAAGAGCAGATAATCAAAAATTTAAAAGAATTTAAAGACATTATTGCCTAGAGCTACGAGGGTCTGAAAACATACAATACTTCAATTATTACACACACTATCCCCCTCAGAGCAGGCAGTAAACCATTCAGGCAACACCAAAGGCCTGTGAATCCTCTACTGGAACCCCTTATTTTTCAAGAAGTTAAGAAGCTACTTTTAGCAGGCATTATCTTTCCAATACTACACTCAACGTGGGTCACCAATTTGGTGCCCGTCCGCAAAAAGAGTGGAGAGATAAGATTGTGTGTAGACTTCTGAAATCTCAATAAGGCCTCAAAAAAGGATAATTATCCATTGCCCTCATTAGATGAAGTCATTCAAGTTGTAAACGGATCTTAGATGATGTCGTTTCTTGATGGATACTCTGGCTATAACCAAGTCCTCATGGAACCTGAAGATAGGCTCAAGACGACATTTACAACAAAGTGGGGTACATTTTCTTACAAGAGGATGCCATTTGGCTTGATCAATGTCAGAGCCACCTTTCAAAGGGCTATGGACATTGCTTTCAAGGACCTCATAGGGAGATGCATCATTGTCTACATGGATGACCTTACTGTGTTTTCAAAGAAAAGAGAAAACCACGTCAAAGACTTGATAAGGATATTTGAGAGATGCAGAAAATACGGAATATCCTTGAACCCAAAAAAATGCATATTCGGGGTAACCGAGGGAAAATTGTTGGGCCATGTGATAACAGAGAGGGGCATTCTTATTGACCCTAATCGAGTAGAGGCTATTTCAAGGATTGGTTTGCCGTCAAGCCAGAAAGAATTAAAATCTTTCTTCGGAAAGATTAACTTTGTGAGAAAGTTCATCACAGGATTTGCTGAGATAGTCAGGCCCTTAAATGAAATGCTCGAAAAGGATGCAAAGATAGAATGGACGGAGCAAACGCAAAAAGCTTTCGAAGAAATCAAGCAGGCCATAGTTGACGCTCCTGTCTTGGTTAGTCCTGATTATACAAAGCCTTTTTATCTTTACTCTTTTGCCTCAAAACACACAAGTACTGCCATGTTAACACAAAGGACAGTTGAGAAGGATGAACATCCTATTGCTTTTATGAGTGCACCTTTCAAGGATGCAGAGTTGAAATACCCAAACGTTGAAAAACAAGCATATGCTTTGGTCAAAGCAATAAAGAAATTTTGACATTAAATTTTGAGAAGTAAAGTCTTTGCTATAGTTCTGGACATGACTGTCAAAACCCTTCTCATGCAAAATGAATTAGGAGAGAGAAGAGACAAATGGGTTACAATTATCCAAGAGTATGATGTCGAAATTCAGCCAATAAAGATTGTCCGCGGTCAAGCTCTAACACAAACAATTGCCACTGGACCAGAACTAGTACAGCAGGTGTACGAATTACAGGAAGTATCCCAAGATGAATGGTACGATGATATCACATATTTTTTGCTCAATCACAAATGCCCCAACCATCTCAATCCAGTACAGAAAAGGGCCCTGAGAATGAAGAGTCAAAGATATATGTTGCAAGGGGCAGTGTTGTATAGAAGAAATCATGAAGGAATTTTCTTAAGATATCTGGGAAAAGGAGAAGCCAAATAGATAATAGAACACTTTCATTCCAGATTTGGAACCGGCCATGGAGGAGCACTAGCAACAACGCACCAAGTTCTAATGGCAGGCTATTATTGGCCAACAATTTTCAAAGATGTATACGATCATGTAAAAACCTGCCACACATGCCAAATAACCGCTGCAAGAGAGAAGAATCCCGCTATGCCACTCCAACTTGTGATCGAAGTGCGACCTTTTGCAAAATGGGGACTTGATTTTATTGGTATGATCAATCCACCCTCATCTGTGCAACACAAGTATATTCTAACCGTGACTGATTATTGCACCAGATGGTCAAAAGCTCAGGCCTTGAAATTATGCACGACAGACACAGTAATTAAGTTCTTAGAAGAAAACATTATCACCAGGTTTGGCTGTCCTTATGCTTTAGTTTGTGATAATGGTTCTGCATTTTCTTCTCTGAAATTTTCTAACTAGGCTTTTGAATATGGGGTGAATTTAAAGTTTTCTTCGAATTATTATCCCCAAGGAAATGGATTGATCGAATCTACGAATAAGAATTTGTTGAATGTCATAAAGAAGTTGTTGGATAAAAACCCAAGGGATTGGCATACACAGTTGAAATTCGCTCTTTGGGCGGATAGAGTAAGAATAAAAGGTTCCTTAGGTACATTGTCATATCATCTGGTTTACGAACAAGATCCCATATTTCTGATACAACTAAGGATTCCCACGTTACAGTTCATGCAAGAGTGCCTGGACCAGGAAGATAGAGTCAAAACCAGATTGTCCCAGTTATTACTGTTGGAAGAGAAAAGAGATCAGGCACTGGAGAATTTTTCAAAACATCAAAGTATTGTGAAAAGATGGTTTGACTGAAGAGCTAGAATAAAAGCATTTAGAATTTCTGACTTAGTCCTTTGTTGGGACAAAGTGCGTGAACGAAAAGGAGACCACGAGAAGTTTGACAATCTATGGATGGGTCCCTATCAGATTTCGAAAATTCTTGGAGACAACGCATTTAGACTGAAGATGTTAACCGGAGAGGATGTCTCATTGCCCGTCAATGGGAGATTCCTCAAACACTATTTCCAATCTTAGGCTCTTAGTGAGTCTTGCTTTTGTACATAATTAGTTTAGCTTTCTTTCCGGTTGGGTTTTGTTTTAGTTTAGTTTCCCTCGCTTTGGTGTGCGTTAGTTTAGTCGTTCTCGTTTCCTTAGATTAGATTGCTTTGTTTGCTTTCGTTTGTTGCTTTAGGGTTAGTTTTGAATAAATGAGGATCCACATTTGCAAAAGGTGGTGAAGATTCAAGCACACACTGGTCTTATTCCACAAAGTAATGCACAAATCATTCCTTTGATAAATATTTGCTAGGGATCCTAAAATCCGAGGTTGAATCCTTCTAGTTTAACTCTAGGTTAGGACTTGTATTTGGCTAGAAGGGAATCATCTATTGTGTTTTGACACTGAATCTTACAATCATCATAAATCTTTGAGTCATTATGGTTTCCTAGGTGAAGTCATTGGCTAAACTAAGAATAATCAAAAGTCTCGCTTCAGCACCACTATAATGCTCAAACCCAGGTGAGCTTCAATTGCTTATAGGCCAAAGTGTGGAAATATACAAAATATCAAAATATCAAAAAAGAGAACCAAAAGAAAAGAATGAAACGCTTGGATTTTGGGTGTGCGGACATCTCTACAGGTGTACAAAAGAATCAAAATAATGATAAATAGTCGGAAGTAGAGCAATCTCCATGAGATTATAGAAGATAACCTCGTCGGGGCTATAGACGCTCACTGGCAGCGAGGCTCTATCCAAGGATGCTTTTGGAGTTGAGACAAAATACACAAACAGCCATGATGGAACCAAAGATTCATATCGGTCTTACGAGATGGAAATGAACACATTTGCACCCACTTGTGATTAAGAGAAAAAGTGTCTCGATCCAATTTAGGATTCCATTCCTTTCTAAGTACAAATTTTAACCTAGGGATGAGTTAGTGTGATTTAAATCAGAGATTTCGGATTCAGAATGGGGTCTTTATCTTAGGAATTGTTGTGGACCTTTCACACATCAAATTCCATTCAAGATGGAGACCCCCACTTTTGCTCCATTCTCATCTTTTTTGGCTTTGGTTCTGTCTGTCTCTTTTCTATGGTCTGCGTTCCGGGGGCGTTCCCATCTTTGAACTTAAACGAGTGAAATTTGGCCAAGTCTGAAATTAGGGTTTCATCGTTTCTGGTCAGTCCAAGGTCAAACGAAGTGAGTAACTTGAAAATTGAGCTCCAATGTTGTTGTCGGGTAAGCTTCCAGAGGTTCTCGCGATTTTCACCGGGATTCAGGGTAATTACTATTTTAAGTGTACACTGCGTGCAATTCGTCGGGCCTATTTTGAGATTCGATCATCAATCGCATTCGGTATAATGCATCGCTTTTGCATGCCAAATTTGAGCAAAATGCACGACTTACTATTTTGCACTTACTTCCATCGAATTTCGTGGTCCGATGCGTAGATTTTCTTTGCATGTCCTGGATATTCTCCTTCCGGTTTTTCGAGACCTCGATGGTATAACATGCAAAACGAGACGCACTACTTTCGTGATCCAAATTCTCCTCGGCTATTTTTAGGGTTTCAGGTTGTCGAGGTTTCTTTTGTATTGCCTGGGTGATTCCCGTGAGCCTTTTTCTGAGCTTCGATGGTGTGACATGCAAACGAGATTCTACCAAGAAGGAACTTGCTATTTTTAGCAGGGTGTGTCCCTGCTACCGCCTCCCGCCAGCCTTCAAAATTACGAGCCGATCGCAGTGCCGTAGAAACAAAGACAAACAGAGATCTGTTGATACGCATGCAATGCAAATTAGGGTTTCCAGCTTCAGAGCCTAAAAATAGGCGTAAAAGTCAAAATTTTCGAAAACTGATGTAAACCATCACGCGACAATACTCTTCAAAGTTATCTCACCGGTGAAATTTCGCCGACGAAAGCACTTTACCATTTATAGTAAGTCAATTTGAAACCGCCAAAAATAGCAAATTGAGTGTATGTGCTCTGTCACCAAAGAGGGACAATGCGGGTGAGGAGCTCTCATTAATTCCTCTGCCGACGGAAAGGTGCTGGAGCTATCAAACATGAGGTCACGCATTCGTAGTAAATCACACCGTAAACGTACAAAAATGGCGCTTGCTCGTGAATGGCGGTTCAGTTGCAATGGAGTCAAGATCCGGCGGTTTAAAATTTCAAAGCAATCTGAGCCTCAGAAGTGTGAAAATTGAGGAGCTTACTATAAATAGCAGGACATGAGGCAGGCTGGCAGAGGTCGAGAAAAATGGCTAAGTATGGGACTTCATCCTTCAGCATAGGCTAAATGCGCCCTCAAGCACCAGATGCCAAAATTTTATGACTCAGGTGTCTCATCCTCCTGCCTGGGAAAAATGCACCCAACTTGAAGAGGAAAGGGTTAAAAAAATTTCTAAGTGTGAAATGCTTATCCACTTGCCTAGGCAAAATGCGCCCAAATTGCAAGAGTCAAAGTGGTCAAAGGACTTCATCCTGCACACATAGCAAAATGCGCCCAAGGGAGGTTGAGAGCATGAAAAAAAGTTCTAAGTATAAACTTTATCCTCCTCCACTAGTGAAATGCGCCCATGCAAGAATCAGCCAAGAGGAAAGTCAAAGGAGTCAAACATTTTCATCCTGCATGAGGGGTAAAATGCGCCCAAAATGAGGCATGTGAGGACAAGAGTTAAGGCGTTGAAAAAGATCCCTCCTCCTACATGAAAATGCGCCCACATTTGAAGTCAACAAGTCAACAAGGGAAGGCGTTGGAACAAGTTTTATCCTCCTCACCCCTCAAAATGCGCCCAAACAGAGTCAAGTGAAGACAAAAAAGGTGAAGTTGAAGAGTCATCCAGTAGACATGCTCAAATGCGCCCAAGTTTATGTGGTAAAAGGTAAGTGAATGGAGTGAAAGAAGGTAAATAAAGTGAAAGGTGCTTCAAAGCGTGGTAAACTCAAGGTAAATGCTGGGCGTTATTCTCCATCATGTGCAAAATACGCCCAAGGTGGTAAGTCTTAGAAGATTTTTCCTAGGCGTGGTGAAAGGTGATGAATTCTAGGCGTGGTTTTTGATTTTCCTCCATCAAGTGCTAGGCGCCAAGGGTGATGGGAGTTATAAGGTGTTAGAAATTTCCTAAGACATGTGAGGTGTGAAAATAAAATGTCAAGTGTATTATGCGCCTAGAGTGTGGAGTGAAGTGTGAAGTTAAAACAAACTTGCTAGGTGTTGAAAATGCAATGTGTTGAAAATATTTCCCAAGGCGTGATTCCTTTTCCTCAAGTGTGCTATGCGCCTTGAGTATGAAATAAAGTATATGATGAGTGATGGAATTTTTTTTTTTAAGGCATTGGAACTTCAAAAATATTTTTCAAGTGTGGAGTAAAATACGAAGTGGTGGCTAGAAAAATAAAATGTGCCAGGCACCTCTGTGGATAAAATTTTCTAAGTGAAGTTGGTGTCTTTCTCACAGGCCAAAATTTTAAGGTGAAAAATTTCCAAGGCAAAATTTTCCCAAGAGATGATTTAAAAATTTTCTAAGGCACAAAATGTTCTCCCTTAGAAAAATGCCTAAGTCTGGAGAGGTGAAGGAATTTTCCTGAAGCGTGAGCAGAGTCGCCAAAGGTGAAGTCAGTGAATGCCAGCTATACAGGATTGGTAAAAAATTTCCAAGTCAGAGCAAAATTCTCAGGGGGGATCGAAGAACGAGAATAAATTTGATGAAAGAATATTTTCTAAGGTTCAAAATTCAAGAAAATTAAATGAACCCGTTCGTTGGGTACCCATGAGTTCGTTGCGTTCTGAAGGAAATTTTCTTCTGGGTATCGAAGTTTATCGATGAGGAGTTGATTTTAAGGTCTTCCACAGCTTGTCGTGGATTTTGGGATGAAGATGTTAAATGGGCACCAGGTTGATGAATTTCCTAAGGGAAATTTTAAAATTTTCTAAGGCAAATGTGAAGAAAATGTGTTTTCAAGGTGAAATTATCCGGATGATGAATTTGAAAGAAATTGCCTAGGTGAATTTGCTTGAATTCTTCGTGATGATAATCTTTTGGAGCCAGAGATGAATGAGATCAAAATTGCAAACACCTCAGCTGGAAAAGTAAAGGGAAATACAGTTGAAGTCAAGATGTTGGAAAATCTTGAAGGATGAAGTTGGCTAGTGAAGGCGATGAACGCTTGAAGGTTGGAGCGTGAAGATCAGGTAAGTAAGGTGACTTTATATTATGAAGTGTTCTAATGCTTTTCTCCTTGCTTGTTTTGCAGGAGGAATGTCAAAGCCAGAGCACGATGACTTGAAGTGGTGAAGCACGATGATATCACAACCCTCGGAGGAAGATAAAGTTACGAGTTTCAATCTCGAAGGAAGAAAAAGTTGCAAGAAATTGGCTAAGGGTTAGCTCAAATGACCCTCAAGTGGAAGAAGTCAAAGAACAACGCCAAGAAAGAAGATCAAGGATAGTGTGAACGCATCTACAAACGGAATCTTCTAGAAGGATGATGGTGGACATTATGGCGCATTTATTACCCCCACCTTTGTATGCTTTAGGCAAATCTTATTTAGGTCGTAGGTGGCACGACTGGTCACTCTATTGATTGTAACCCTAGCCGCCTTTGGGACTTGGCTAGCTATATAAAGGAGTCCCCCTCATTTGTATTTCTCACTAGAAATTAGATTTAGAGGCGTAGGCAAGAGCTTAGAGAGTATAACAGATACTTGATAGGAGGCCGAGATTGGAAAAGGAAGGAAAGTCTTCCTCCTCTGACACTTGCAAGCTGTCATGCCACCATGGCAATCTGCTGAAGAAGGTTGAGGCCTCTTCTGGCCCTTCCACCACTTAGGCATCTTCAAGTAGCTTAAAGTAAAGTAGTTTTCACTTTCATGCAAGTAGATGTTAGTTGTGGACTTGTGGTATTAATTGAGGCAACTTCATTTCTATCCATACCACTAGCGGCTTGCTGACGGTAGGTCTGCCTTGTGTGGTCAACTGGAAAATTTTACAAACTTAACTTCGATTGTGATTCATGTGTTTGTATGCGTCATTCTGATGGTGCTTACATGTTGAGTTATAATTTGAAAATCTCTTGCCACTCCCTTGAAGATTGCACCGACTTTGTGTAAGTTGTCCAACGTGAGGCGGAGCAGAGTCTGGTCGAAGTCTATCAAGATTGATCCCACGTCCCGTCCTTAGATAGAAGATAAACTTCTTAGGCCCTACACCCTTTTAAATTCAGTTCATTTCCGGTTAGCTTTAGGAAACTTGTGCTCATTTGCCAAATCCTTCGAATCACATGAAAGCCCTTAGTCTACTGTCTGTTGTTAGTTGTCGAACAATTGTGTAAGTCCCCTTGACATACCGAAGAATATCACATCAAGCCAACCGAGCCTATTCGGCACTTAAGGCAAACCTTGGAGTTTAAAAGCATGATCTTACTCGCATCTTAGCATGTCAATACTTGTTCAAGAGAGACAGAGCCTGGGAGACTTTATTCCATGTTGGTGCGTCTCAAAACTACTAACAGGAATGTTCTCAAACATTCCTCACGCGGAGTCAAACCGCATGTTGTGACCTATTTCACGCATCGCCCCATTGCAAATGGGGACCCTCACTGGTTTGCTCTTAGGGTTTAGCTTTGAGTAGCAATTTCATAATCTCTGTCACTCTGGGAAATTTCATGTCAAAGTCTCGAAGCCACCTGCCGAAGCTAAATTTAGGCCGAACCGAACGAATGTCATGAAGCAAGCGAAGACCGCGATCAGGATCGCCTCGCGGTTTTCAGCTTCACTCGAGCACTTCCTATTTTAGGGATTCTCATGGCTTTTTGCTTTTGCATTGACCAATCAATTTACTATTTTAGAAGTTACTTTTTTCTTTTTTTTTCGTATTTTTACAAGTTTCTATTTTTAGAAAGTGCTAGGTCTCGCAGGAAGTGGAGTCGAAAGTTTGCACTTTTGGAATTGAAAAGCAAGCAAAAATCAAGCAGAAGTCTTAAAAAATCGAAAAAATCATGAGAAAAGTGCATGCAAAGATGAGAAAAGCGCATGCAAAGATGAGAAAAGTGCATGCAAAGGGTAAGAAAAGCAGACAAAGGCGAATGCAAAAGCTAAAAATTGCACCTTCAACCAAGAAAATCAACGAGGAAATCGGGTAAAAAGCAAGAAAACCATGATAAAATTTGCCTAAGTCTGGAGAGGTGCGCCCTTGGGAAATCCAGTGGAATCTTTGAAAAGTCCACTTGAAAAATCCATTCATCAAAGAGAAATCCAGTTAAAAATCCAATTGAAATTCGTCTATTTGAGAGATCTTGCCAAAATCCGCCTAGTACAAGGAAATCTAGTTGGAAAATTCAAAATTCCAGTTGGACAATGATGAAAATTGACTAAGGCAAGTGAAAATTTGAATTGGACTTCAAGGATTCCAAGTTCAAGTTAAAATCCAGTTGGAAGAAGAAAATTCCAGTTGAAGGTCAAATTGTTTCAAGGAGAGAATCAAAATCTTTCTAAGGCAAGAGTTACCTTGGTAAAAGGGAAAGAATCCAGTTGAAAAGTGGATTAGTCCACTTAAAGGTCAAATTTTTTAGAAGGAAAAAAGAGAGTAAAACAACTTAAGTTTTATTTTAAAATAAAACTTAGTTGTCAAGCAAAAGAGACGCCTTGAAAAAGAAAGAAAATAAGATTGCTTTTTCGTTTTAAAGCAAAAGCACCCAATCAAGGAAGACATCGACCCTGGCTAATAAGGGAAACCTTTTCTTATTATAAAAGAAGGTTTCTAAGTTTTATTTTTTTTCATTATTCACAGTAAACTTCTTTCCGGTGTTCTTCTTGAGCTGTCACATTAATCTGTGAGTATATAGTTTACCTTTTCCTCCATTTTCAGGATTTCTCGATCAAACTATTGTGAAATATAATGTTAATTTACAGAGAGAAAAGGAATTTTTTGTCTTGTTTTGCACAAAAACTTCGCTTTTTTTTCAGCTTTTAAAAGTCTAGTAAATTAATTTAAAAAAAAAATTCCTTGAAAGTTCTTTTAAAAGGATAAAGGCTGAAAAGAATTTATTTTATCGAAGTTTATTCTCCAACCAGCCTAGGAAAACGAGTTCTGGAATTTTTTAAATTAATTTATTTAACTCTCCAGCCATAAAATCGCCCTTTTTTACAAAATTTGTGAAGTACTCTAACTTCGAGCTTCGTACAGGCACAATGTCTACTTCAAAGAACGTGGGAGGTGGAGTTAGAAAAGCCCAAGTAAAGGAAGTCCTCAAGGAATTTTATCCAGAATCTCAATTGTCCTCGAAATGGAAGAAGGTAGCGGATACCAACTTTGAGTAGTTCAATGCGATTCAACACAAGAAAAGGATGTTTTGCATTCAACTAAATGCCCACACACCTATTTGTAATCCAACATCGCTAAGTCCGACTTCATCAAGCAGTGCTGTGATTTCCACCTGCTAGCCTTCCTCAAAGGCAGTTGAGCTACTGGTTGAGGTGTCAAGGATAACTACGACAAGACCATTAAAACATCTAATGGGACTCATGTAATGTCCCCGCTTGAGGTAATTTGATTTAATTAATTTTAAATAATTGTTGTCCAAAATGATTTTCAAGGAGGATGACTCACGAGTATTTTTTTGTGGCCACAATTGTCATTGATGTCAACATGGTGATAACTATATGGGAAGACTACTTGGTTTACCAGAAGTTGTTCTCTACTAGTAATACCCTTTTGTGATGAATTAATGTATTGGTATTTGAGTCTAGAATTCACCGCAAGATCTGATACGACTCTACTCTGTTAACCATATTTTCTTGGCTCATTTAGATAGCTATATCCTGGATCTTGAGACCCTCACAGAGAGCCATTCCAGAGTCTAGCTTTTACTTCACTACCTTTTGTGTATACACCGTGGTGGTATCCTAATTCTCTACCAAGGTTGGCCATTAATATGTCACGGTTTCTATTGATAGCCCCTGTTTGTGGCATGACGGAAAAATTAATGTGCCTCAAACTGTAGCGTCATTCGAGAATCATTTGTTGGCTCCGGGAGAATTGTGTTTTAGTCTTGGCTACCTCAATATATACAATATATTATGAAGACTAGTTATTCTTTATGTATGTTATCTGACTTGGTATAATGCTTAAATCATATATGGTTCTGACCTAATTGATGATCATGATATGCTTGTATATATATAAGATGTTTCGAGGAATGGAGGAGAGCAAGGTATGAGAAAGAGAAAGAAGCGGAGAAGTGGTAAAGGAAGGAGGAGGAAAGTGTGGAGAGCCCAAATGTTTCTATCACCAGATCAGTATAGTTTTGTTGAGCAATTATTGTGTGATGTAGTCATTCATATTCTGATCTTTAGTGGAACTGAACCCTACACATTGAAGGTGTATTCTATCAGT
The DNA here is from genome assembly GCA_007258455.2 of Sequoia sempervirens. NCBI lineage: Eukaryota > Viridiplantae > Streptophyta > Pinopsida > Cupressales > Cupressaceae > Sequoia > Sequoia sempervirens. The sequence continues at coordinate 16,157 of VDFB02178061.1, read as the reverse complement.
TCAATCCTTTGGCAATGAGCCACTATCATTGTATCTTGGTAGTGAGCCATCTTTTTTACTCAAGTTGTGAGCCTTTTTAAGGACAGTGAGTCCTGGCAATGATCCCCGTAATATTTTGTATTTGGATATAATATATTGTGAGTTAAACCTCACCGTGGTTTTTCCATTTTTGGGTTTTGCACATAAAAGTCATGGTGTTCTTGTGTATGGCTGTAATTGACCTATTTCTATGATCTCTTGTTGATTCACTCTAATTAGAATAATATTTGAATGGATTTTATTATGGTTTTATGGCATACTAATTCACCCCCCCTCTCAGTATTCTAGATGTTCAACAAGAAACTGTCAGCCTCCGGGTCCATTTCAACTTGGTACACTTTATTGTTATAGACATATTTCATGATAGGATGAAGAGATGAAGGCACTACATGCATCTCATGAATCCAAGGTATTCCTAAAAGAATATTGTATGAAATATTATCAAGGATGACATGAATAGGATTTTATAATGTAGCCTTCCCAATTGTAATAGGCAAAGTAATCACACTGAGCAGTTTCTTTCCTACATTATCAAATCCTCGAAATGATGAGTCAAGTTCAATTCTTGATTTATCCACACCAAGTCTATCCAAAAGTGTCACACTACACACATTAAGAAGGGAACCATTGTCAAAAAGGGTTTTTTTTATTCCCAACCTATTATAGATAGCTATTACCATGAAGGCATCATTTTTCTTTCTCATTTCCAAAGGGGGTAACTCATTTTGATGAAAAGTAATGTCTACATTAACTACATTCATTCTTTGAATTAGAGCTTCCACATCACTTGCATTTTTACTAGAGGGAATCACAACTTGTTGCAAGGCAGTTTGGAGCATAGTATGCTAGTTAGGTGAATTTTGAGTTAGGTCCCATAGGGATATCTTTGTAAGAGTATTCTTAAGTTGTTCAAAAACATCATACTCCTTCCCACTATTCGAAGGCAAACAAGGAGCACTAGGAAAGATAGGGTTAGGAAAAGCTAAGCATGTTGGAGTTGGTTGTTTTGGTTGTGGATTGTTTCTAGTGTTATATGTATGAGAAATGGTATTATAAATTGATTTATGTGAAACATTATTCTTAGGTGGTTCAAGGGTGAAAACAGGTTTGTTTTGAGTTTGAGGTTTGTGTGAAGGTGGGTAAAGGATGAGTTGAGGTTGGATGACATTAACTTCTCTTTGTGTCGATGTGTTGTAACAAGCCTTAGTAGATGAACCTTGTGAGATGAAATCCTCAAGGGCTTCATCTAACTTCATCTAACATGTCAAAGTCATAACTACTAAAAGGCTTGAGGGTTAGGATGACTTGGAAAAAGAGATTTTACATACTCAAATAACTATTCTTTATCCAAGTGGTTCATCGGTTTATACATGTTTTTAGTTTTGTTTTCTAATGAATGCCAAATGCAATATAATCTAATTCAACTATGAACTAATGCTAGAAATAAAAAGTGAAATGATGTAATTCTATCCACAATTGAAATGAATCTAAATTAAGCTAGATCTACTAAAATGCATGAAACAAAAACTTAGTAAATTGAAACAAAAATCTAACAAAACCAAACTAAAACACAAAAATAGGGTTTTTAATAACGAAAAATGTAGTTTAAGATCTGACACGAGACTAAATCACATAGAGGGGCATGAGTCCCAGTCATGGTTTTTTAAGGGTTCAAATGTTGATAAATAGTCAAAGAAAAAAACCAAAAATCAGGAAAAACCACCTGTACTATGACTAAATCGCTAAGAGGGGCGTATGAATCCCAAATTAGGGTTTTTGCATAAATTTTAGAAAATTATGAGTGAATGTTATGTTTTCTAGTTTGTATGATGCCTAAAATAAGTGCAATTACAATTTTCAAATGAAATTCAATGATACAAGAGGTGAAAATGCAACATGTATGCACTTTCACTAATGCAATATTTAGAAACCCTAGATGCAAATTAACTAATGTAAAGTTAATGCAAGCTAGATCTAGAACTATGATGGACTACAAATCAGAAATAAGGTGTTCTAAAGGTTAGGTTCACCAAAATGAAACCTAGAAAATAGTTGTATGTTTTAGGACACACAACAACTGATTTCCTACAAGTTTCACTCAAGGAAACCTTACAGATCTCAATCAAAGGATGGAATAAGGGAAAGGGATCTACAATAAGATATCCTACGGTGTGATTAAAGGCTAAAAGAGAGTTCACCACCTAGCTATGGCTTGGAAAGACTAGGAATATAAATGATATGAAAAACCTAACTATATGACCTAGATTATGAAACTAAAAATTAGAATAATAGACTAAGAAAGAACAGACGTGCACCTGGAAGCTGAAAAGGCTTGAATGAAGGTCTAAAATCCTAGAAATGTTGACTTTAATTCTCATAAGGACTCATATGCCAAGTTGAGCAATTTAGTCCCAAATTCAGGTTTTTGAGCAGGAACTGGAATCTGGGAGCAACAAGTCTAAATCCTCTAAAACCCTAAAAATCTAATATACCAGGACTCATACGCCACAAGTGGAATATCATTCCTATTATTTTTTGAAAATTCAAGACCTGAATCTGTTCTTCTATCTCTGCTCTTCCTTCTAAACTTTATTTCCAGATTTGAACCTACAAAAAGGACCTACAAAACAAAATATTGTATTGATTTGCTTATGGGGGGTTTGCCTTGGTCAAACCCCTAGTTTGGTAGTTAAACCTTGATAGAAATAATGGATCTTGAAAGGAAATATGAGTGCAAGCTCTAATCCTAAGTGCATCTAAGACTAGGAGATCCAAAATTCAATAAAACCCTATTCTGATGTGCTATAATAAGATGCAAGAATGAAATATAGAGATGATGACTCACTTTGGGAGATCTCTCATCACCCTAATAAGCCATAATAATGCATGTAACTCCCTTTAGGAAAAAAGTAGAATGATATTGGAGGATGGAATCACTTAGGAAACAAGTCATTAGGCTTGGCTTGATGGCTAGTTGTATCTCCCTAACCTATAATCCATCATGATTCACCATAGGCAACCATCATCAATTTTTAACAATTCTAGATCTTTGAATGAAAGTGAGCTTGAAGACCTAAAAAAACACTATAATGCTACTCCAAGACTCCAAATTTACTTTCCCCTTTCTCTTGAATGCTCTTATGAAAGTAAGTTTGAGTTCTCAAGTTGATATTATGAATGCTTAGACCTTGAATTACTTTTCTAGATGAAACTAATGATTTCAAACTTTCTTTATATAGTCACTTCATCTAATTTACTGTCTATTAGATCCCAAATTTCAACATCAACAAAAAATTTGAATTAAAAACCTTAATTTCTTGCTCAAACCCTAAAAAGGGGCCACATGGGACTCATACGCCACTGGTGGCATATGGATTCCACCTAGGGGGACTCATACACCCAAGGTGGTGTATGAGTCCCACCCTAGCTTTTCGAGGTGAGTAAATTTTGGGTTGTTAGAAAATTGAATGCCTTTGTTGATTTTGTAAGGATTTCAACTGAAATAAGCCTTGAGATCCAAAATAAAGGGTCTTAGGGGCCTATTAATGGTAAATTAAAGGGTCATGAATGCAAGGGTACTAAAATGGGTCTAAATTAAGTGTGAAATTGTGCCTACTCCAAGAAGGGAGTACAATTTCCAACACTATAGAACCTTGATGTTGTTCCCTAACTAGTTCTTAGCAAGATACTTGAAGTCTCAAAATTTGTTAAGAACTTCATATTACTATTGAGTAAGTAGACCCATGTGTACTTGGATAAGTGATCTATGACATTGAGATAATACTTTTCCTTAGTGAAGGATAGATGGGGAAACTCCCTTGATATATTACTATGACTAAGCTCCAAATCTTGTGTAGCCATCCATGATTTTCCTTTATTAAATCTATCTTTAGGATGCTTACCAAGGGTACAACCCTCACAAAGAACATTAGAGAATATATCTCTAGGAAACCCTATGGTCATATCCTTTTGTCTAAGATACTTAAGGTAGCAGTAGTTAAGGTGGTAAAATTACTCATGCCATAATTTTCTCTCCATCTAAATGAATAAGCAATGATGTAAGAGAAACATTAGGTACAAAGTGTGAGTTATATAACTTAGCTTGGTGATTTTCCCTTCCTGAATATAAAAAATTGTTGTTGTGCAAATCTCTAATCTAAAAAAACTTGGAGAAAAAATAAACTAGAATTCCCTTCCCTATGTGGGTAATATGATACATTGTGTAACATAGAAAAAAAGACGCATTTTACTTGCTTGATTTAGGAATAATTCATGATAAATTGGACTCAATGAGGCCTTGATTTAGTGTTGCGAAGTGTTTTACACGTCCACATTAGGTCTTGGACCCTTGTAAATGCATCTAACAACGTCTTGTAAAGGTGTTGTAAAGTGTTGTAAATGAACTTTCACACTTTTCTACACTTAATGAACCAATCTTCCCTTAATTAAACATTATAAAATGTATTTTCACATCAATCTAGAAGGCTTGTAAAATAAACTTATTGTTAATCGAGTGTTCTAATGTCTTACATGTTCACATTGGATGTTGTGCCTTTCTAGGCTAAGTGGACCTCATTTTAGTGTTGTAAAGTGTATTTAATCACACTTTCACACTGAATTTTGTGTCCCAAGCCCTAATTGACCTTTACATCACCATTAATAGGCCCCTATGACCACATATTATGCATCCTAATGCATAATTTGATGAAATAACTGACTAAGTCATCATATAAACCTGATTTTCTTATCTCCTGACAACCTAGCTAGCAAATGGGCCCCTCTGGGACTAATTAACCATCTGTGGCGAATGAGCCCCTGCTAGGTGGGACTGATTCTCCCAAGGTGGCGAATCAGTCCCATTTGGGATATTTTTGAGTTTTGAGTGTGAAATTTTGGAATTTAAGTTTATTATTCTTTCATGTCGGCCTTAGGGATCCAATTAACAAGCAAATAAGGTGAATTGCCTATAAATATAAGTGTCTAACTCTAATTTACATCTCTTAACTCATTCACAACTTATTCATCATTTGTATTCCACTTCAAGTCAATCAAGCTAGGGTTTAATTATTCCAAGTCATTAAGATAGCTTCCTAAGACATTCAAGGGCATATTCTTCATGTTTTGTTGCATAAATTCAATATCAAACATCATGGCAAGGTATTAACTCCATTGTTGAATGCTCCATTACATTAATGCTTCATTTTGGTTTAATTACCTACAAAGGGGTTTGACCAAGGCAAACCCCCATGCCCTAACATTCAACATTTCTCCTTCTCTTCATGTGTATTTGCAGATTTAGATATCTTGAAGGCTTGGAAATCATTAAAGATCAAGTTGCAAAGTTGTTGAAGATATCTCCTTCTTTTGACCAAGTCAAAATATCATCCACCAAAAGTCACTCGCACCCAAAAATCAAAAGTTTCAGAGGTGGAAGACAATTTGTCAGAACCAAACTCAAGAGCGTACTTCAAGAGCTTCAGCTTCACCTTGATTTTCGGGAATTCAAAGTGGACCTGGAGCAGTGGCGAATGGAAAGTCCCACTACTTAGACTCACTTTGGTTTCTTACATTTTTGATACCCATTTTGTCCTAAACTGCTCGAACAATTTCCTGAGTCGGGACTAATTCTACCTAAAATGGGTAAATGAGTCCTAGTAGGCCAAAATTTTAAACATCAAAGAATACTTCAAATGTGCTATCTAGCCTCCATTGTGTTCTCGTGCAACTCTTCGGGCCATCAAATTATGTTACGGTTTGCTTTCATTTCTAGGTGTTTTTGCCTATCACAATGTGTTTTCAAACAACTTGCATTTCTTTAGTTTTCATTCAATAATCAATATATTTTTTTATTTTTCTGCATTTGGATCATCTCGTCTAGACACATTTCATTCATCTTTTCATTATACTTGCATTAATCTTTAGTGTAGACATTGCCCATTTTGGCCTACCTCTCTCCTTTTAGGTGAAAAACCTTAGAAGTGCAAGAGAGCATTAGGGTGCCAAAATCTTTTTTTACACATCGATAGGAGATTAGGTAAAAGATAAGGCATGCTTAGAAAATTTATGAATGTTCTACCTTAAAATTCAATATAACCTCTCATTGCAACTATTATTGGCATCACCCAAAGTGATAGAAGAAATACTATGAGGCTCTAAGGAGGAAAAATAAACCTATGAAGAACACACATGGTTCCCTGCTAGGACATTTTCTACACATTGCTCCCATTCAAGATGGGAACCTTAATTTTTGTCTATTCGCTCCTTTTACTTGGTTTTGTCTCCTCTCCCAGTTTCTTCATTCCGCTTTCCGGGGATTGTGCCCGTCATTGAGCTTAAAACGTGAAATGTTGGCCAGGTCTGAAAATTAGGGTTTCATCTTTCCTAGTCAGTCTGAGGTCGAACGAAGTGAGTAAATTGAAAACAGAGCTTAACATTGTTGTCAGTATGCTTCCAGCAGACTCTCAGCAAATTTTCATCAAATTCTGAGTACTTACTATTTTTAGTAAGTGTGCAATTACAGGCAATCTGTAAGCATTTTTGAGATTCCTCGAATAGCCATTAATCGCATTCTGAGCAATATCAAAGTCAAGTTGCACAAAATTTGAACTGAAACAGACAACTTTCAATTTTTAGCAGTCCAGCTTCTGGAGCAAATTTCGGGCTTAGATGCAAAGTTTTCCTTTGCATATCTAGATATTCCTTCTGGGTTTTTTGAGACCTTCATGGTAAGGCATGCAAATGAGACAACTTCTTCGTAATCTCGGCCTTCCGAGATATTTTAGGTTTTGTATGTCGTGGTTTTCTGTATTGCCTAAGATATTCCTTATGGTTTTTGAGAGCTTCGGCAGCGATGTGACATGCAAGTCAAGATAATCAATTAGTAAGGAACTTCTACTATTTTAGTGTGTGCATCCTCAATTACCCCTGAACACTTCCTAATCAATGGCTCAATGGTAATGCAACATAAACGAAATAAAATCGTAGATCATTTGATAATGACGCAGAAAGCAAATTAGGTTTCAGTTTGGGACCTAAAAGAGGGGTAAAAGTCGCACTTTCAAAACTGGGTAAACCACCGACAAAGATCCTTCGTGCTATCTACCGGTAAAATTTCAAGTCAAATCGTAGAAAGCACTTACTATTTATAGTAAGTCGGCTTTAAACAGTTGTAATAGCAAATCAGCTCCATGTACCGATGTCGGCGTGCAAGTCAATGGTGAGGAGCACGCTATCTGGGGCCCCTCTGCTCGAACGACGTGGAGGTATCGTATAGCGCTACTATTTATAGCAAATTACTTTCGCAATGGATAAAAATAGCGCACCAACTAAAAATAAAGGCCAACAGGTAACAGGTCGAGGGATGCAAGGTTTGAAATTTCAAATCACCAGCTTCGGGATACAAAATCAAAGGACTTACTATAAATAGTGTGGCATGGATAAATCATGAAGACAAGGAAAAGGGATCAAACCGAACTTCATCCGCAGCACCGGTATCGCCCAACTCAAGGTGAAAGCATAAAAAATTCTAAGTATGAGACTTCGTCCACCTCCTAGGCTAAAATGCGCCCATGCTTGGAAGGTCAAAGAAAGTCAACGATTTTCATCCTGTAGCTATGCCAAAATGCGCCCACCTTGAGAGCTGATAGCAAGAAAAATGGCTAAGTGTAGAACTCGTCCTCCACCACCCCCCAAATGCGCCCATCCTGCACATAGGTGAAAATGCGCCCAAAATGAAAGCAAGTCAAAGGAGTCAACATGTTTTATCCTTCTCCCTATGCAAAATGCGCCCAAAAGCATCCATGTGAAGACAAAAACGAGGACATGTTGAAAGGTCACAAAAGGACGTGGTTATAAGTTTCATCCTCCTCTACATGAAAAATGGGCCCATGCAACAAAAAGTCAAAGGAGTCAAAGGAATTCATCCTCCTCTACATGAAAAATGCGCCCAAGTTCAAAAGGGTCAACAAGTCAACAATTTTCATCCTTCATGCATGCCTAAATGCGCCCAAATGAGGTCAAGTAAGGACAAAAAATGAGAAGTTGAAGAGTCATCCTCCATGCAAGCCAAAATGCGCCCAAGATGATGATGGTAAAAGTGAATGTAGGGTGGTGAATGAGGTAAAAGGTGAGTAAAATACTCCAAGGCGTGGTCAAAGCAAGGTAAATGCTAGGCGTGGCAATATTCTTCTTCAAGTGCTAAATGCGCCCAAGGTGGTAAGTATTATAAGGTGTTAGAAAATATTGCCAATGGTAAAATCGAGTGCTAGGCGTGGTTTATTCTTCAAGTATGCTATGCGCCTAGGGTGGTGAAATGAAATATAAGATGATGTGAAGAAAAATTTTCCTAAGGCGTTGGAGCTTCAAGTGAAAATATTTTTCAAGTGTGAAATAAAATGCAAGGTGATGAATAAAACAAAGTTCCTAGGCGTTGAAGATGATGGAAGTAAATATGATGTGCTTGCAGGAAGTTCTTCTAAGTGAAATAAATTTTTCTCATAGGCAAAGTGATCAAAGCTAAAAACTTCCAAGGCAAAATAATTTCTCTAAGGCAAAATTTTCAAGATGATTTAAAATTTTTCTAAGGCAAAGTATTTTCTTCCTTAGAAAATATGCCTAGAACTCAAGGTGGTGAATTTTCCTAAGGCACGAGCAAAGTTTTTAGAGATGAAGGTGATGACAATGCAGGATGAATTTAAAATTTCTCAAGTCTGAGCAACGGAATGTTCACAGAGATGAAGAACGGATTTAAATTGGTGGAATAATATTTTTCTAAGGTTCAAAATTTAAAAAATTAAATGAACCCGTTCGTTGTGTACCCATGGATTCATCGCGTTTCGGAGAAAATTTTCTTCTGGGTACTGAACATTTGTGATGATAGATGAATTTCCATGTCTTTCGCGCTTCGCCAAGACCTTCAGCATGAGGAATTTAATCGGTGCTCGAATTGTGAGTTTTCCTAAGGGAAAATTTTAAAATTTTCTAAGGCAAAGTGAATAAAATGTGTTTTCAAGATAATTTTCTCCGAACAACGAATTTGAAGTGAGTTGCCTAGATGATTTCAATCGAATTCTTCACGGATGAATTTTCCAGAGCGTCAGAGATGATTAAAATTTAAATTTGCAAGACAGAGTTTCGGCTGGGGAATTAAATGGATTAAAAGATGAAATTTAATTAAACATTTTTAAAATTAAATTAAGATGCCAGTCAAAGTTGAACTTCTACAAGGTTGAGATTCTCGGACAAGTGTCAGAAATACCAGAGACGGAAAATTTGAATTCTTGAAGTGGAGTAGTGGAAATTTAATGTACTGGCTATAATTGGCTCCTTCTAGAATTCAATTTTTTGGCTATAAGAATGAAGTTTTCACTTCTTTCATGGACGGAGAGTTCGACTGCTCGAAGCTAGACATTGTAGTGAGTCAAATAAGACTAGTAAGTCAATAATTAAATAAATAAAAATATTTATTTAACTATAGAAGAATTTAGACATTAGGTGATTAAATAAATAAAAATATCTATTCAATTATGCACATTATTGGAGATTAAATAATTAAAGATAATCATTTAATCAAAAGTGGCCAACTAATTAAACAATTAAAATTAACCTTCAAGAAAAGTTAGAATAATTAAATAACTAAAAATATTTAATTATTTGAATAAGAAGAAATATGAATTTAGAAGAAGAGGTTAATCTAATTAAATAATAAGATTATTTAATTAGTTTAAATGAACATTAGTGGAAAAATGTTGTTGCAGGCCTAGGGCAATTTTTCAGTATCTACATTTTTTACCTCTTTGAGACAATGTGATTTTTAGCCTTGTTTCAAAAAAAAAATAGAAAAAAAATTGTATAAAACTTTCCCTCACATGCCCTGGCAGTAGAAGAATAGTATGGTTCTCCCTCGGAAAATTTGTGAAAAATATGAAAAATAAGCCAAATTTATTGACAAGCCCATTTAATACGCTTAGTTGTGTACATGGTGAGAATTATGTTTGTAGGGTAGTTAGGTCAACATTGACAGTGATAAGATAAAACAGATAGTGCAAACAATACAAAAAAAGGGTCCATTAGGGCAACCAAGCCCTATATATAGCCTCTTTGTGACAAATTTCCTCATTTGTTCTCATTAGCTTTTAGAAGTTTTAGAGAGGAGTGAGGTGAAGCATATTTGTAGTGGAGCTATGGCTAGAATTCTAAAGGGCGATCATCAAGCAACGTGATTGCGGACCTACAAATAACTTGCGAGAGCGGGTCCCCTGGTATGTACCCCATCCTTGATTTGTAATTTATCATTTTTCATAGATTTTAGGGCCCAAAAATAGGGGAACAGTTGTGTTGCAGGATTCTATGCAACAACTACAGTCACTATCGATGCAATTTTTGGTGGTGCATTGTAATTGAAAATTTTGGGATGCAATTATGGGATTTGGTGATCCATTTATTTTTAGCGACGTATTTGATTGTGTAAAACATTTATAATTTAGTTACATAACTATTTGCATTTGACACAATTATAATTTTTTGACATAAATGTAATTTAGTGACACAATCGTAATTTAGTGGTGCAATTGGAGAATTTGATGCCACAACTGATTGTGCAACATAATTTAGGATTGTAGCAACACATTTGCATGAAATGATGCAACTGTAAAGTTGTGTCATACAATTGACTAGAAATTTGGAAAAATTACGTGTCAAAAATTTAGGGTTTGAATTTAGTCAATTAAGTTTAGGCAAGGATTGTTGTTGACCTAGCGTGTTAATTGGATGTAGGTTCCCTTGTTGTCATTGTACAATCGAGAAAGTCATGCTACCTCACTCATATTATAACATCATTTGGATGAGAGTGAGTGAGCGGTTCTTTATGCCCTAGGATTGCATTACATCATAAGTGTGTCCGAGATTAGGGATAATCAGGGTCTTATTACTGAACTTATGGAGAGATGGTCTCAGAGACTAGCTCATTTCATCTATTGATGGGAGAGGCCACATTAACACCCAAGGATTTCTGGCATATCCTTTGAATTCCAATAGATGGATAGAGAGTTGTATACAAGCCATATTTGGGGTTTGCATCATTGGTTAGAGTATTTGAGACTGATAATCTTAGGATTGAGGACTACGAGATTTGATGGGACACTCTAATGGACCAATATGAGCACACGATTGTTTTCATATGCACAATTGTAGTTGATGTGTTAGTTTTAGACATGAGAGGCCATGGATTCCCGGTCAGTAGAGGGGAGGGCATGTGCATGCATGGGGGCCCTTTGTGCTGCCAATGTATTTTCAGCTGCATAATATGGTGTATAGAGGAGATTTCTCAACTATATGTGGTGTGATATTACCATAGATTTAGCCTTGGGATCATATTTTTGTGTTTTGATCGATCTTTCGTAGAAAGCTTGTAGTAGGATTACCCTGATGTGAACTGATATATAGTAGCAGTTACATAGACACACCTAGGGGATGTCATGTATTGGAGACATTAGTCGTATCTAATGGTAGAGTTCACTTAGAGACCATATAGATATTTTTGACCATTGGACGATGATGATGAACATCTCCATTGTTGCCAAAAAACTCAATACTTGATTGGATGCATAGTTCAATCTCAACACATTATCGACATGCAACTTGCAAAGAGGGTACTTAGGTAGTTTGGGGAGTGACAAGATGTCCCCATTAGGGAGGCCAGATTTGTGAGATCCTCTTAGGAGGTTGGACATTTGGGTGCAATGATTCTCCCAAGGGTGGCTTATCAAGAGTTTGATGAGTTCCAATCAAGATAGTGGGGAGCTGGTCTAAGGATGACATATGCAACGATGACACATGAGTATGATGCTTTGGTTTCCAAGCAAAAGCTGATATTGCTAATAGATCTTCATGTACCCATTCCTTGAGCCAAATAGAGCTAAGGTAGGCGGGGAGGTTGAGGGGACGTGAGAGAGGTAGAGGTGTAGATAGAGATGAAGGATATGATGGAGGTGGTGGTGATGGGGGCAAGCGTAGAGTTGGAAGAGGCATCCCAATGATTCCATCAATAAAGATGGTGCCTATGGCAAAGGAGGAGCCAAATGTGGTTATGGCTGAGGAGGGATTACAAGATGTGCCAATTCATGAGGGGGGTGTTGGGGCTATGAGGGGAGGTGTTCCAAATCCATCGTAGGTGTGGATTGCTACCTTTTAGGAACACATATAGGAACTACAAGTTTAAGTGACTAAACTTATGGGAGAGAGAGATATGTTGTGGTTATTAGAACTTAGAGGGTAGAGTAGGCATATGTTAGCTTCATTAAGAATTGCAATGGGTTGGTGGTAGATTTAACATGACATCTATATCAGGCTAGAAAGGAGACTAGGTAATATAGGGACTTATATGAGGGTGTGGTGCCACCATCATAGAGGGAAACAACCTATACGAGTAGCAAGTCTTAGAGTAGGTCTCGTAATAGGAGGATTATTAGCACCGAAAAAGTAGAGGGTCCGATGAGACCACCCCAGCCACCACTAAGAGCACAAATAGAGCAGGGGTAGGCATGTCCATTTTTGTTTGGTTATAGCTAGAAAATCAATCCATAAGTGACATCTCATATCCAGTTGTTAGATCTACTATGATATCAATATTTGATAAGGGGAAATCATTCTTATGGCTTGCTTTGTTTAGATTCTTAAAATTATTATATATTGGATTCCCCTAATTGGTTAGGTAACTGGTACTAGATTTAATATCTATTCAACATAGTCTCTAGTTCTGATAAAGCCAACATCTAACAACTTTTCCAGCTTAACTTTGACCAATAAAGCAATTTGAGGGTGATTTTCCTTAATTTTTGCCTCACAAGCTTTGCACCCGAATAGAGAGGTAAGTAATAAAGCACTAGTTCAAGATCCAAACCAGTCATCTCAGAATAAGACCACGAAAAATTGACATGTCATTCTAAGAAAAAGTTGATGAAATATTCCCTCTCTATTTTTGTTAAGGAAGCTACAAAGTGTATGATCCTTGCGCTATCAGCTGTATTGATATTAATTTCTTCTAATTTCTCTATCAAAAGTGGAGATCTCCCTTGAGTGGTGTGGAGCATATCCAACTTTCCATCCTTAGGCACCTTAGAGAGGTTTTCACCCTAAAATGTGTCCTTTATTTTTACTTTTTCCTAGTCTAAAGGAACCTTTTAGTTTTCACCTAGGGACCTTTTATTTTTTTATTTTTTCATTTTTACAACTGGAAGGTGGAGTATACTTACCAAATTAAGCAACAATGTCAAGATTCATGGTAAACCTAGCTTTATGATCATCATGGGGTATACCCTCTCGAAGTTCCATGAACTCGGATATAGCTTCATAGTTTTCTAAAGTATCCAAGCTTGGCGGTCCTTATTGATCCCAATCTACAAGTTGTGGGTGGATTAAGGGTAAGTTACCATTGGTATTTGCAAAGGTTAAAGAAAGAGCAGATATGGTAAGAACTGAGGAATCTTTAGGATTCCAAAAGGTTTCAATCCAAGTTTTCTGATCAATATGCTTGTTCTCACATGGATGGGTCTTAGTACTATCCCTAGATGCCTCGACATCATCAAAAACGTTAATTTCCTCACTCAAAAGTAACTTAGTAGTAGGAGAATCAAATCTTAATGGTTGATACCCAAGTCCTTTGTTTTTAGGTCAGTTTTTAAGTTGAATAGGTTTTGTCAATCCCTACTTTTGTACTCCTAAGCCACTATGGCCATCATAAACCACATAAACCTAGTAGACCCATTAGAAAGGGACTATTACCCACTCCACATCTTTTATCTAGAACTAAGTGTACCTTACAAACACTCTTACAATTGGAATTCATCGAACTTCTTCTATGCAAGAAAGAAGAGACACTCACTACAAGAAAAAATGCATCCTTTTTGTGCATATCATAGATTATTTGGTCATACTGCTAATGAATTCCATACTTTAAAGAACACATTGGTTAAACCTGATCCTTGTAAAGATGAATTTGATAAGATGCTATAATAAATAGCTTTGTCTTTGGTCCTTGCTATGTGGTAGTTGTAGCATCATCAAATACTCATTATCATGCATAGGGGCACAAGATGTTTTTTGTGCAATCATACTCTATCATTAAGGAGCAATGCAATACAATCCATGTAGGCTCACTTTTTCCCTTAAACTTAGAGGAAAGAGAAGTTAGCCTAATAAAAGGTGTATTCCTTTAAACAAGGGATCCTTTACCTCTTCATTATCCCCTTAAAATATTAGTGTAGCCAGTACACTAACATTTTAAGGGGGCATGGTACCCAGCGTATTAAAATTATCAAATAAAATGCTCCCTTTTAGTCGTGATATTATACATCCTATAAAGGTGTGGACTTTTTTATCACGTTATGTTGTCTTTATTATAATATCACATATATTTTCACTAAAGTATGGTCCCCTCAATTTGTGTTAGTGTCTCCTTTATGGTGGTATTAAACATGATACCTCTTTAAGGTGTGACTTTTCATGTCATGTTATGTCTCTTTTGCGGTGGTATTATGCTTGATACCCCTTAATGTGTGACCCTTCATTCCATGATTTGTCCTCTTTTAGTGATTGTTTCACGTGTCATACTACCTAAAGTGTAACTTCTCATGCATTGAGTAATTCCCTTTGAATTATAATAATTTTATTTGCACCCTTTGTGGTGGCGGTATTCATAATGCCCCCTAAGGCATGACCCTTTTTATTTTCATCCCATGTGATGTTAAACCCTAGTGCACCCCCTGAGGTAATTTTCATCCATCATGAAGTAAAAAATTTTGAAGCCCCTGAGATGATTTTTCATCCCTTATGATGTTAAATAGTCCTTATAACATTAAACCTTTATATGCTCCCTTAGGCATGATTTACAAAATATTCAATGGATTTGGTATAATGTAGCTTGCTAATTCATAAACTTGAACACATTTTTATATGGCCACCTAGTATCTTTCCAGCGGATCTATTTGTTTCATTAGATACCTAGCATAATTCAACTTGTTAGCCTTGTGGAACCCATCATATTGTATGGATACTTAGCATAACATAGCTTGCTAGTAACTGGATCTATGTATAACCCATGAGTGACTTAGCATAACATAACTTGGTAGTTCTCATGAGAATATTCTCTTGTCTTACACCATATTTGAGAGATGACATTGGGTATTTCAAACAAGTCTAAAAATTGAGGTCTCTTTACCTTACCGATTTGAATCATTTAGAACTAACCTTGTGTTTTTTATTATTGTATGTTTTTATTTGTTTGCATTATGTTTTGTGTTTGTATTGTGTTTTTTGCATTGTGTTATGTTATGTGTGGCATCTTCATCATGCATGCTTTGTGTTGGCATGTTGCATTTCACTTCACATGTCTTTTCCTTTATCCTTGTGTTTTCATGCCATAGGATCTTGAATCCTGGGTGCTAGCGCATCTCCTAGATCTAATGTCATCCTACTCTTTAATATTTGGATAGTTGAACCTCTCTTGACATATTCTTAATTTAGTGTGATTCTGAGTAGAAGTTCATACTCTCACAAAAGTAGGGGCTAAATTCAGTGGAAAAAATTGTCACCCTTGACAATTTCACATTAGGTTGAGCTCCCCCTATGTGCTTGGACCTAGTTGTGCATTAATTGCCAATTTTATATAAAAATCTTTGGAAAATCAGACATGGGAAATCAAGCTATGCATTTAATATTTTCCCCGGACACTTGATCCCTAAAAAGAAAGAATTTAGTCTAGGGTGCACTATGCCTATAACATCCCCATAGTTTACCTATTGATTTCACCTAAGTTTTAACTCAAAATTTAAAAATATCAAGTTCACAAATACATGGAAATATAATTTTTATTTTCAATAACTCATTTGCACATTTAAAATAAACCCATTCCAAATTACATTTCCTACATAAAATAACATTACATAATCCTAAATAATGAATTAATCTTTCATATACATTTTCCAAATAGATTCAAGATCATAATTACAAATCATAGCTTAAAAGAGCTTACATAGATTTTAAGAGCTTAATGGTACAAGAGTACAATGGTGAAGTTATCCACTTATGGAACACATATCTTCATCTTCTTCTATTTCACAAGC
>VDFB02178060.1:0-41386 GCA_007258455.2 Sequoia sempervirens | reverse complement strand
ACACTATATCATGTTGTTTTAGGACTAAGTATTAAAGGCATTTTAGTTTTACTAAACTATGTATGGGAAAGAGAAATGTATGAATAAAACAGATGAGGTACTCCAAATGAAAGTAGAAGGCAATAATCTTTGAAGATCATTAATATAATTTAGTGATTATTTAATTACCTATGTAATTTCCCTTCTACATTGAGTTACCTGAATTCATAAATTGGTGCTCTTATTCTCCTCATGTCTTGACTTCTTCCCATTTTTTTGATGCTTTGATGGATGTCCATACCTTGCTTTCTTCTAACATCAACCTTATCCCATTTCCTCATAGACATGGAGGGTGTTGCCATCGATTATGGAAGTCGACTTTAAAGCTACCAATCACATTTTCTTTGAAGTTTCTAATGCCTTTTCAACACATCTATTTTGTTCCTCACCAAGCTCACATTCAATTCTTCCATTTTGCATGTCTCTCCTCTACATAGAAGCATGTTCACCATCCTACCCAAACATCTCATTCTTTGTTCAAAATGCCCATGCGTCCTGCTTCTCTCTGCATTTTACTCTCCTTTCATCTTTCTTTTCTCTCAGCCTAGACACCTCTGCAACTCACTTCCCTTTCATTCTTGTGTGATAACTTATTTCAAAACAAAGCTTGAATCAGAATCTAAGGCGAGGTCATGGGGGGTTTTAAAATCTGATCTCCTTTCTCTTCACACTCTCTATTCACTCTTCTTGGCAATTTGTTCCTTCTCTTAACGTCCCTTACTCTCTCCCTCACTCCATGTTTTCTACCCAAAACTATGCGCCTAACCAACCCTCATCCTACAACTTTTGGACCACTCCAAGGCAAGGATGGAATACGCTGATAAAAGCTCATCTTTCCCTCCAAATTGTGCCCTTGAATACCATTAATTGAATCCATGGTAGGATATTAAATGATGGACTTGTGTGCCATTCTTTACGCCTCGCAATTCGTACTTCAAGAAGGGATGCCATGCCTTATTAATGGCACGAATGCCCTCCTTTAACTCACACTTCTTCCTGCACCCTGCAACCTCACCTATTTAATGAATTTTGTTTCTTTCATTAATGCCTTTTTCTATTGGTTAGTCGTTGGCTCCGTTTATTTCTTTGAACACACGTCATTGCCATCTGAGATGGCCTTTTACAAGGATGTGATATCCTTCCCTTGGGATAAATTGTCCTGACTTATTAGAAAGTTACATTTGCTAATTTCTTTAAAATTTTGGGTTACTAGCCAAGTTAATTGCTTTTGAACCCCTTATCCATACCCCTCAAGTTGTTCCATTTTCCCTAATTGGATGAATTTGGAGTAATTTTATAATATTTAGGAGGGTACATGCTAAAAATATACCCTCAAGTGAGCATTTTTACTTAGTCCAACCCTCTATTTTGAATTTACAGGGTGATATATCTTAAAAGGCATCTATATTATACCATTGCGTAAACACATTTACCAATTAACCTTAGTAAGGTATCAAAGTACCATTCATCACAGACCATTCCTTATTGTTGAATATACCGACTATTTTAAAATTACTTTTAAATATGTCAAGAAAGTTACCAAATCACAAGGTGTGAAATCACAACAAACAATTGGGCCATGGAAATAGTAACAATCAATTACCACCACCTTTCAATGCACACTATATTTTACCTTTTACAATTTGTATATCCAAATTTCCTATTCACACATTCAAGTTTTGTTGGTTAGGACAAGCCATGCATTCTCACAAGCTTAAAATCCCATTTAAGATATTCAAAACTAATATGTACATATCAAGTTTATCAACTTAGTTATGGTTCGTTGGTAGTGCCAGATAATATACTTAAGTCTAGAGTCAAGTGATCTTCATAGGTCTAGTGAATGAACGTGGTTGCTCTTATACCAATGTAAAATCCCCATCTCGGGCTCAACAATTTTCTTTTAATTCCAATTACCAACTTAACCAACCAAATATTTTCCATATAGATTAGAAGTGTTAATTTCAATAGCTCAACATTCACCATCGTGGTATCAACTCATCATTACCAATTATATTCTTGCACAAAAGAGTGTTGGTCCCAAGCTTAAGGTCTTTCCTAGACCTACAACCTAAGCCTTGAGGGTTCATAGCAACCCTGCCTATGTAACCCCTCATGGGAATCAGATGCATCGTAGCTCACCCAAAATTGACAGAGGGAGTTCAATCTCTCCTATCATACATGAGATCTATTATCTCACCTTTAACCCATAACTATTAGTTTACTACATGTAAGCTATCGACATAGTCAATTGTAATGTAACGATAATAAATTTCCATCAAGTGTTAGGTCCACACCAATCATTGCCAAACATTAGTGTACAAATTTTCACAATATTCACAAGAAGTCATTCATACCATATTCTCAAGATCACACACAATGGATGTCACAAGCATTCCTCCATATACATATCACAAGTACAAAAGTGTCTGATCACACATAGATCACAAGTGCAATGTTTGGATCGTACGTAGATCACATTTACAACAATGTCTGGATCATACAAAGATCGCAAATACAATGGTGAATAGTTTATATGTATATCACAAGTATGACAATGATTGTCTCATATGCATTTCACATTTACATTAATGACAGGCTCCAACATATATCACAGATAAATAGTGACAAGCTCTGACATACATCACATATACACAATGACGAGCCCTGGCATACATCATGAATAAACAATAACGAGCTCCAACGTACATCAAAAATTCATAGTGATGAAACATGCATTACACACATGGTGGAAAGCTCCAACATACATCACATACTAAAATATTTCCCTTAACTTTTTTCCCCAAAATTAGACACACAAACCAGCATCAAACCACTGATTAGCGTTAGCAAATGCAAATCAGCATGGAAAGTAACCCTAACCAAGAATGTTCACCCAGATCCCAATGTAGGTGAGGTGATAGCATATGGTCAAAGGATCATTAAGTATAAACTGAATTGAAAGTACAATTCATTTGTTGGTGTAGGCATCCACAAGTAGTGGGAATACTCCACTTATTTAGTGGGTGAGATTATTACATTATTAAGGTGGCAAGCCAACCATTAAATCCTCTCTTCCACTTATTTTGTGGGGGGGAAACAGTCTACACAACCACTTATTTTGTGGGGGGAATTTACAATCAAGAAAGATGTTTATTCTAAAACTCAACCACTCAATTGTGGGAGTGTAATCAAGTATAAATTGCAGCAATAAAATGAAATAGCCATTAGTACTACTAACTAGCTTTACAATGAATAGAAATAGCTGGAAATAAGAGAGATAAGCTTCTAGAACGTTCTTTATCCACACTGGCGGTAAACCATCCAGGGGTTAAAGTGTTTGCATTAAAATTCACAAGTAAATGCAGCAATTAAAATGACTGGATTAGTACTACTAATTGACAGCCTTATAATGAAATAAATCTGCAATTTACAAGTGTTGCAATGATAAAATCAATGCAAATGTTTGAAGGATGATTTCTACAACTCTAAATCTTCTCAATCACCAAATTACAAGCCAAAATCTGAACGGATATAAATCTGATATGACAAACAACAAACTGAAAGTATTGAACCAGCAACCCATGAAACATCAAAATGCTCAAATCTACCTCAAATCAACTTCAAAGCTCACCAAACTCAGAGCAGCATTCAAGAAGGATAGACGACCAACAACCATGAGTTTGTAGGTGCCAAACAATCACCAAACAGCAAGTTTGAAACCCAATACAAGTTGATCATTAATGGTATGGCCCTAGAAAAGGTACGGCCTTCCTAGAAAAATCCACACTTCATCATAAATTCTGATTTTCTACAAATAGCATCGCCCTAAGCATAGAAATGGTTAGCTCAAATACCCATAATGAAATAAAGTTTACTCAAAGAGTTGTATAGAAAAATCATCTTCAGCTATATGAAAATCAGCAACACAAAATACTGAAAACATCACCAAATTTCTTCACTTTGATGCTCAATATGCACTTCTGCATGAAGCACATCCCCAATAGACCATCTAGGGAACCATAGTTTCAGGCCCGAAGAATGGAGTAAATTTGCTAAGCTTTCCCTTAGCCAGATTCTGGATTTCAAACCAGCAGCATAACTTTGCTTTCCAAAACATAACATAATCAGCTCTTCAAACAACAACAATATATAAGCTTTAGTTGGCAAATGAAGCAACAAGAACCCTTCAAATTCCAAGAAGTTGAATCACTTCAACTTCCAAAAGGGATGCCACCTTTTTTCATTTTACTTTTTGAAATAATAAAATATTACTCAACCTCCTTTAGGCGTCCAACTTCACTTTGCAACAATAAAGCATTTAATAAATCATTAAATGCATAATTGACCCCCTTAATGGCCCCTCTTTTAAAACATGAAGTTATTACTCCTAGACGTGGGGTACAACTGAGAAACATGAAATTTGACTAAGTATAAACTCAACTCATGAAGAAAACCAAACCCAAAGCCAAATTAAAACTAATGGATAACAAGATGACTTGAGCTGAACTATTGATGATGCCACTGCCAAAATTAGACTTACTAAAAATAGCCATAGCCAAAAATAGTAAGTTTACCTCAAAACCAACATAAAGCATAATTGAGCTGGAAGCGAGACTTAATGAAAGTGGAAACCCTAAATTCGCACATTTGAGTAGCCTATGGATTTCCAGAAATAGGCTAAAACCAAACAAAGAGTGTATGGCCAAAATGGGGACATTACACATACACATAGTAACAAGATCCAACATACATCACATCCACAATGACTGATTACAATGGCTAACACATGTCCATAATACATCCCAGATAGAAGAATATCAGTACATTATGCAATACATCGTGGGTCCTATCATTTCTTCTAATCTTTTGTGGCATTGGAAAAATGGGAAGAGGGTTCAGTGCATCCCATACTACATTGCAAGTCCATCCTCAACCCCACAAGGCTAAGTATATAGTTTGAAAACTGAGAGGGGATTTAGTGCATACCATACAACACTACAGGTCCTTCCACCATCCCAAGGGTTTCCCCAAGTAGTGAACCTACCAAACCCAATGGATTCTGACTTCAATCACCTATAGGCCACCGACGACAAGTCTGTCCACCTAGGAAGAAGTAGTTTTGAACATATACCACCTTGTGACCTTAGTGGTATTATAAGCTATCTTCTTCACAATCCTGGGTAACACTTAGCATTGGTCAGTTCCATGCTTATTAGTGATATCTACTGAACCCTCTGAATATGCAATTAGCCTTGGATTACCGTTACCCGCACAGATGGGTTCCTACCCGTGCAACTCCTACAACTGTATCATAACTAGGGTAGTATGCTACCTTCACCTCCATGAAACAGGTGAATGTTGACCAAAACCTACTAATAACCCAAACATCGGTCATTGGCATGATCCAATGACTATTTGACACTGCTCAAATATCCTAGAGGTTCACTCTTGGGTGAGTCATACATAACATGAATCACAATCACAAGTAACAGATACACGGGCCTATACATAAGGATCTGTAGATATGGAGTTGAATTACACAGACACATAAGAGATACATGGGACCAACATGAGATAGACTTTCCCCAACATATACATATAATCAAAGACCCATAATAAAGTAGTTAAATCGCTTACTTCATTTTGTTTAATAGAATCCTACTACGTATTACATATAAGTTATTAAATTCCCTTAACTTGATCATACCCATTCAATACACATTTTAGCCTCAAACGGAAGCTTAAGGAGGAGGAAAGATCAACCCATGTAGGAACTATCCCAACATCTGGGAGTTATTCCGCCCTAGACCCTTCCCCTATGAACTTGAAGTCACAAAGGCATCCTTCACCCAAGGACCACCTACGTTCCCGCTTCCAAATAGGTCAAATTCACACGTAGTTCTTCTCCCAAGGGAGTTAATTAAGCATTAGCACTAATACTAAAAAAAAATCCAAACAATTGTGTCTTCTATTCATCTTAAGATTGTCTTACTCAAAGTATATAGGTGGACAAGGTTTTGTCAAGAATATTGTTGTCTCAGAAATATCTCCTCAAACGTGGAGACCCAACCATAACTAGGTACAAGTTTGTTAGGCAATCTTAATTCCATCCAAGAATAGGACATTAATAAAGTATCCACATCCATAAAAAGTAGTAGTCAAATATTGTTATCATGCATCCACAATGTAAGAAGCCTTGTTAGGGGTCCATGTGAGGTCCACCTTAATATAGATCTATAAATCCAATATCATTTTATGACATCCTCTTATATGAGGCATGACATACATCAAGGCCTCATTAAATCCTTTTGAACTTCGAAAGAAATAGGTCATTAATAAAAAACTTGTATTAAGCAAAATCATTGTTGGAATTATACCTGAAACAATTGGCAACACTACGCTTAACATATCTTCATATATAGATATACACTCCATATGGCTAGTAATAATAATATTCTTAGCCTTTCGGTTCATTTACCTTATGGTGTAACTCATTATTCCTATAATAGCTTGGTTCGCAAACTAGATAACTATTCATACATTCCATTTAAACTAAACCTGACCTTAATGGTCATCAGTAGTGTATCAAGGGATGTTACATAAGCTTTATCTCATAACTCAATCTTGTCAACATTGTCAAATTAGCGATAGTTTCCTTCCATTTGGTATACAATTTGTATTACACTTCATTATAGATAGAATGATAATTTCAATAGCAAAGTTCTCGTATTTAAGCGGTTGATAGACATCATGTAGTCATACAAAGCGTTTATCATGATATTAGTGAATTATTAAAGTATCGAGTGTCAACATTACAGATATGCAAATAGTAAATCGTAGATGTAGTACCATTTAGTGGTCTCTCCATTATTTATAATATCACACAACTATGAGCCAAGGATCATATTAATTGTATATTATTATTGGTCCATATTACTATGTTAACTTGTGGTCAAAGATTGGACCTAGAACTCTTTACCATTTTATTTACCATCATAAAGTTATTCAAATAATCAAACCTTGATTATAGTGTGTTCTTGAATAATAATTTATTTTGAAAATATCATATAAGTTCATCTTAATGACAAAAAGGTTAGGTTGAATAGTTCACAATAAATTCTCTTGATTTGCACAAATCATACTTATCATGGGACCAAAACACTATGCCACAAAGGATACATAGATATGAAGTTACATTGTTGTAATCCTAATCACCACACCCAAATGCTATATTCTCATGCAAGCCATATAAGGTTTTATTTGAGCTAACTCCCAAAAATGACCATAAAATAAACCTTTACTTATCTAAAATCATAATAACACATTGTCACCTTACCTACTAGCCTCATTATTCACTAAGCACCTTTTCAATGCAATACGAATGAAGAGAGCAGCAATTAAATATATATACATCTCTATCTCATATTCTTGATTTCTTCTCTACCCTCTTTTATTAAAAAAAAAATGCATCTAGCATTTTCGCTATGTTTTGATAAGAACCTATTTTTCTCAAATTATTCAGGGCACTAAATAAATTTGATTCATATATATTGTTGTTCAGGAGATTCTAAATCGACACATTTCTACCCTACACTAAGGGTAACAAAGAATTCAAGAGTAGAACATCAAATATAGAAACCAAGATTTTGACATATTTTCAGGACCATGTGAAGAAATAATGGACATAGGTTTTTTATTCAATTATATATACCATCTAGAGGTCTAGGAATGAACAAGTGAACTTGTCATGGTGAAATTATTTCATCTATATGGTCAACAAAGAGAACAAACAAGCTCGCACTATCTCATGTTGTTTTATGACTAAGTATTAAAGGCATTTCAGTTTTACTAAACTATGTGTGGCAAAGAGCAATGTATGAATAAAACAGATGAGGTACTCCAAATGAAAGTAGAAGGCAATAATCTTTGAAGATCATTAATAGAATTCAGGGATTATTTAATTACCTGCATAATTTCCCTTCTACATGGAGTTACCTGAATCCATAAATTGGTGCTCTTATTCTCCTCATGTCCTGACTTCTTCCCATTTTTTTTATGCTTTGATGGATGTGCATACCTTGCTTTCTTCTAACATCAACCTTATCCCATTTCCTCATAGACATGGAGGGTGTTGCCATCGATTATGGAAGTTGACTCTAAAGCTACCAATCATATTTTCTTTGAAGTTTCTAATTCCTTTTCAATACATCTATTTCGTGCCTCACCAAGCTCACATTCGATTCTTCCATTTTGCCTGTCTCTCCTCTACGCAGAAGCCTCTTCACCATTATACCCAAATGTCTCACTTTTTGTTCAAAATGCCCCTGCATCCTACTTCTCTTTGCATTTTACTCTCCTTTCATCATTCTTTTCTCTCAGCCCAAACACCTTTGCAACTCGATTCCCTTTCATTCTTGTGTGATTCCTTCTTCCAAAAAAAAGCTTGAATGAGAAACTAAGTGGGGGTTGTGGGGGGTTTTAAAACCTGATCTCCCTTCTCTTCATACTTTATGTTCACTCTTCCTGGTAGTTTCTTCCTTCTCTTAACGTCCCTTACTCTCTCCCTCACTCGATGTTTTCTGCCCAAAACTGTTCGCCTAACCAATCCTCATCCTGTAACTTTTGGACCAGTCCAGAGCAAGGATGCCATACGTTGGTAAAAGCACGTCCTTCCCCCAAAATTGTTCCCTTGAATACCGTTAATTGAAGTCATGGGAGGATATTAAATGATGGACTTGTTCGCCATTCTTTAAGGGATGCCATGCCTTATTAATGGCACGAATGCCCTCCTCTTGATTCACACTCCTTCCCATACCCTGCAACCTCACATATTTAATGGATTTTGTTTCTTTCATTAATGCCTTGTTGTATTAGTTGGTCATTGGCTCTATCAACGATTTTACTTCATTTATTATTTCTTTGACCACACGTCATTGCCATCCGAGATGGCCTTTTACAGGGATGTGATAGTCAATAGTTACAATAGTAGCTTACCCTTGCGTAAGAAGAGTTATTTTTCCTCTACAAAAGGTTTTGTCCTTGATGTTGACTTGTTCATAGAGTGTTTCACCCCTGTTGTATTTTCACCTAGGCCAGTATTGTTAAAAGAGTTGACAAGTTTACATTATATAGCAACCCTATAATGACAACTTTTATAGTGAATTTATTCTTCACCATACATGTGTGCAAATCCTTGCATAGAGGAAAATATTTTCAATGGTTGCAATTGGGTGAAGAATGTAACTAAGGTCTGCGGAGATCAACTCCTTCAAAAGGGATTTCTTTGACAAATCAAAATTTTTGTTGTTTGCATTTTATAAAATTCATGTACATATTAGCTTAGACATCACTTTTCCAAGAAGTGTTTCTACTCACTTTGTATTCTACTTAAGGGAATGTATGATCTTAGATGTTTTTTCCTCTAAGTGTAAGCCTGCACATTTTTTGTTATGTATTCTAGAGAAAGTTAGTTGTTGGAGTTCCCCTTATGACTATGCCCAATAAATTGATAAAGCCTCTAGATTCCATGATTAGCAAGAAATCATCTAGCAGAGGTCACCAAAATGTTGAAATTTCATGCCCCCTTTTACGGCCCATCAATAAAAATTGGTTTGAGAGATCTTATCTAGGCCATCTCATATGAACTATACTTTAAGATACCCAAAAATGGCTAAGTGTTAGACCATTCAAAATTTAAGATTTTTAGTTGTCTACGTACTTACATACCATCTCTTTCACTACTAGGCTCTTACCTCTTTAACCATGATATCCATCGCTTTCCCAAGTATAAGTGTTTTGGGTTTTTGTTTTTCTTTCTTTTCCTTTCCTTCCCTTGATCACTATAGTTCTAATGAAATCCTTAAAAAATATGTTTCTTAAGGTTTCAGGATTCAAGGATCAATCATCCCCCTTAACCCTTATCATCATTTCATTATGTCTTAAGTCTTCCTCCCAATCCTCATCCCCAACATGTCATAGCTTCGACCTTTGACAATCGGGGCTCCCTCCTATCTTCTATCTTATTTTTACGATAAGGCTTATGTATTTCTCTCAATCCTCGATCCTCGATGTGATATCTTTGGCCTTTAATGATTAGGTCTCCCTCCTATATTTTTTCTTATTTTTGCGATAAGGTTTAGGTCTTCCTCTCATTCCCCAATCCTCAATGTCACATCTTCATCCTTTGGTGATTGAGTCTCCCTCCTATCTTTTGTCTTATTTTGCAATAAGACTTAAGTCTTCCTCCTGATATTCGATGCCCAACATCTCCCTTTCCTTCGCACTCTTCCAACATTTCCACCAACCTTTTATCTTTTAGTGTCTTCCTTCCCTTCTTCTAGTAAGTGTTAGGCCCAACATTTAACATTCAACGAAAGCTCTCTTGGGGATTACAGTTTTGACATTCTTCATGTCATCTTCTTCATTGATATGTGGTATATGGTATGTGATATTTTCAATGCCTGATGCTTGATAGGGGTTTACTCTTTGGGATTTCTAGATTGTGAGTTCTCTTCTCTCTAGTCTTTTCAAAAAGCATTTCCCTGTAGGCCTGATTCTTAATGTCTAACAAAGGTGACCTCTCGGGGTTACAAATCATTTAATGTTTACTTATTTACTTCAATGGTTGATTAAGGCCTAAAGCTTTGATGATTTCCTTAAAGGGCATATTTTCAAGCTGTAAATGCTATTAATGCTCAGTGACTCTCATCAAACATCCAATCTTAGCTTCTAAGATTATGAGGATGACATTAAATGCTTTGAGTGCAAATTTTAGAGAGGATTGTTGTGGCCATGCTTCATTTATGATATGTAGGTATCCCTTTTGCCAGTGTCCCACAGATTGCATTTTTGTGGGCGATCTCCATCCTTATATGCACATACTCAAGGTTCGTTAATGCAAAAGCATGGTGAAGGTTTAAAGATTGTTGGACACTCTTGGAATTTTTTTGAAATTCTTAGAAATGGGCAAAGAAGATAGATAGAAAAAGAAATATAATTGAGAGGATGAAAAAAAATAATAACAAATAAAAGATAGAAAGATATGGGGAGAAAAAATAAAGAAATAATTTTGATTTGTGAAGCCATGGTTTTTGGATTTCAATCCCGTGACAAAAAAAATCCTTGGTTTTACCTATTTTGGTTCATTGTTTTCCATCCCTCTTTAGTGTTGGGTTGATTTTATAATACACATATGTTCCCATTTGAAATAGTGTTATGCAAATGTCATGGAGGATAGAAATTTTTCTAAGACACTTTTGATCCAAAGGGTAAAGAAAGATGCTATGTTACTTAATACAAATGGATTGTTGGTGTATCAATCAATAGGTACATCGGGTAAACCCAATCCTCGAAGTCAAATCCAAGACCATGGGGAGCATACCCACAACTTAAGCCTCCTCCGCTATTTGTGTGGGCTCTAGGATGAACCTGGCTTCTATTGCTTCTCAGGAGAGAGAATGATTGTATGATGATCAATCTTTTAATTTTATTTTAGCATATATAAGCCAATTACTAGCTATGTCTCTAGCATTGTCAAATGATTGAAAACATGTTATGTATTGAAAATTGAAGGAGAAATAGAAAGATAAAGAGAAAACATGAAGGGAAGGAATGGGCTTGATAAATCAAATACAAGGGAAGATAATAGGAAAATAGATTTAAATATTAAATAAATAGGATGAGAAGTGAAAAATAAAGAGTAAAAAGAGAAAATAAAAGAAATAAATAGAGAGAAAGAGGTAAAGATATGGTGAGACAACAAAGGAAAGGTTGTGAGAGAAAGTCAAAAGACAAAAAGTAGACAAAAACAATAAACAAATTTAGAAAGACATAAAATAATAAATAAAGTGGAAAGAGAGATAATTCTAAACATAGAGATAAAGATTACAAAAAGTGTCCAGTGAAATGACAAATAAAAAGAGGGAAACAAAAACAACCAAATATTGATGATGAAACAAAAAATCTTCAAAATAGATATATAAAGAATAAATACAAATAGAGAGAGAGTGTGACAAACTAAGGAAATGTAAGAAATCAAAGCGATGTATATTGAGAGAGTGTTAATGTGATAGAATGAAAAAATATAAAATAAATGATAGATTAAAAAAAAAGGCAAAGACAAAAAAGAGAGAAAATAATGAAGGATATGAAAAAAAAAGATAAAAAATAAGAATTTGATTTAATATAAAATACACGAATGAAAAAAATAACATAGAGAAAATAATAGGTAATATTAAAAGTGTAGGGGAAAAAAATGGTATATAGATAATGAATGAGATAAATTTACAGAAAAAATAACAATAGAAAGTAGAAACAAAGGAAAGAAAGAAAGGAGAAAGAATAAAACAAACATGAGACAAAGAGAAGAAAAAATGAAGGAATGAGTAAATGAAATTGAAAGAGAACAAATAAAAAATTAATAGATAAAAAATAGTTAGTGAAAAGGAAAAGCAATAGGATGAATGAAAGTATTAAGTGAGAGAAACAATAAATCATAGAAAAGAAAAAATGAACAAAAGGGAGAGAGTGGGAAAGTGATAAAAATAAACAAAAACAAAAAAAATTGAAAAAGAAACGTATAAATAAATGAAGGTAACTAAAAAAGGAATTAAAGAGAGAAATAAATATAAAACAAAAATAGGGTAGAAATAGGAACAATCATAAGAAAAATAAAATTAAAAAAAGAAAGAAAGAGAGAATAAAAGAAACATATAATGCCAAATAAGAAAGATAGAGAGAAACAATCATGTAAAAACGAAAAATTACATGGTGAAGAAGAAACATTGAATGTCAAATAAGAAAAAGAGAGAAACACTCATGTAAAGACAGAGAATTACATGGTGAAAGTAGATGAAGATAAATAAAAAATGGTAAAAAGAAAAGTAGTTTTTAAAGGAAAAGAAAGAGAGACAAAAATGGGCGGTGGGCCTAGCTCGATTGGCTAAAGCATCATATTGCGGGCAAGAGGTCACGAGGTCTAGTCTCCCCACTGTCCCCATGGTACCGGAGGGTGTGTCGCACCAGCATCATTGGTCACGTGAAAAAATTTTACCAAGCGAAAAAAGTTTACCAAGCGCAATGTAGTTTATAGGGGGACGGATACCCGTCCAATTCCTACAGTCTAAAACAAAAATGAGAGACAAAAATAAAGGTAAATCAAAAAATATATAGATTGAAAAAACATAAATAAAAGTAATAAGAAATAAAGTCAAATGTGCATGGTCAAGGTAAGAGAGAGACACAAAAAAGAAGAGACAAATAGAAAATAGGGAAAATAATTAAAACATAAACAAATGAGATATAAAATATATGAATAAAAAAGTAACATAGGGAAAAATAGAGGTAATATTAAAAATCAAGATAAATAAATAAATTAATAGAATGAGATAAATAAATATAATCCAAAAGTAATTGAAAATTATGTGACACTAGGGCTGAAGTAGTCCCCTGAGGATGTATGCAATAGCCCATAAGTCACGTGCATGAAGGAAAACATAGACCTCGAAGTCAAACCCAAGACCATGGGGAGCATACCCACGATTTCTTTTTCTTTTTCTTTTTTTTATTGACTCAGGGGGTATCCCTACGACCCAGCCCAATGCCCAACCCGCTTTATGTTTGTCTTACATTCTGTCAAATTGGGATCGGGAAGGGTGTCACGTTGGGGCAAGAGTAGTCCCAAGGTGATGTATGCAACAACCCATAAGCCACATGCATCGCATAAACCTAGACGTTGTAGTCAAACCCAAGACCATGGGGGGCATACCCACGACTTCTCTTTCTTTTTTTATTGAATCAAGGGTATCCCTACAACCCATCCCAACGCCCAACCCGCCTTACCTTGGTCTTACATTCTGCCAATTTGGGGTTGGGATGGGTGTCACGTTGGGGCAAGAGTAGTCCCCTGGGGATGTATGCATCAACCTATAATCCACGTGCATTAGGTAAATGTAGACCTCGTAGTCAAACCCAAGACCATGAGGAGCATACCCACAACTTTATCTCTTTTTTATTGACTCAAGGGTATACCTATGACCCAACCCAACGCCAAACCCACCTTACCTTAGTCTTACATTATACCAAGTTGGGATTGAGAAGGGTTGTCAAGCTAGGGCAAGAGTAACCCCCTAGGCATGTATGCAACAACTCATAAGCCACGTGCATCAAGTAAAACCTAGTAATTGTAGTCAAAGCTAAGACCATGGGGAGCATACCCACAACTTATTTTTCCTTTTTTATTGACTCAAAAGTATCCCTACAACCCAGTCCAATGCCCAACCCGCCTTACCTCGGTCTTATATTCTGTTAAGTTAGGGTCGAGAAGGGGTGTCACACTGGGGCAAGAGTAGTCCCCTAGGGATGTATGCAATAGCTCGTAAGCCATGTGCATCGAGTAATTCTAGACCTTGTAGTAAAACCGAAGACCATAAGGAGCATACCCACGACTTCTCTTTTTTAGAATTGTCTTAGGGGTATCCCTACGACCCAGCCATACACCCAACCCTCCTTGCCTTAGTCTTACATTCTGCTAAGTTGGGGTTGGGAAGGGGTGTCACATTGGGGCAAGAGTAGTCCCCTAAGGATGTATGCAACAACTCGTAAGCCACGTGCATCGGATAAACCTAGACCTCGTAGTCAAACCTAAGACCATAGGGAGCATACTCACGACTTATCTTTCCTTTTTTATTGACTCAAGGGTATCCCTACGACCCAACCCAATGCTCAATCCACCTTACCTTGGTCTTACACTCTGCCAAGTTGGGGTCGAGAAGGGGTGTCACACTGGGGCAAGAGTAGCCCCCTGGGGATGTATGTAATAGTCTGTAAGCAACATGCATTGGATAAACCTAGACCTCAAAGTCAAACCCAAGACCATGAAGAGCATACCCTCGACTTCTCTTTTTTTCTATTATTGACTCAGGGGATCCCTATGACCTAACCCAACATCCAACCCGCCTTACCTTGGTCTTACATTATACCAAGTTGGGGTCGTGAAGGGGTGTTACGTTGGGGCAAGAGTAGTCCCCTAGGGATGTATGCAATAGCTCGTAAGCCACATGCATCGAGTAAGACTAGAGCTCGTAGTCAAACCCAAGACCATTGAGAGCATACCCACAACTTCTCTTTCTTTCTTTTTTTTGAATTTTGGGTATCCCTACGACCAAACCCAATGCCCAACCCTCCTTACCTTGGTCTTACATTCTTCCAAGTTGGGATCGGGAAGGGGTGTCACATTGAGGAAAGAGTAGTCCATTGGGGATGTATGCAACAACCCATAAGCCATGTGCATCAAGTAAACGTAGACCTTGTGGTCAAACCCAAGACCATAGGGAGCGTACCCATGAATTCTCTTTCTTTTTCTTATTGATTCAAGGGTATTGTTACGACCCAACCCAACACCCAACTTGCTTTACCTCGGTCTTACTTTCTACCAAGTTGGGGTCAGAAAGGGGTGTCACGCTAGGGAAAGAGTAGTCCCTTGGGGATGTATGAAACAACATGTAAGCCACATGCATTGGGTAAACTTAGAACTCGAAGTCAAACCCAAGACCATGGGGAGCATACCCAAAACTTATCTTTCTTTTTTTTATTAACTTAGAGGTATTCCTACAACCTAGCCCAATGAAAAACCCACCTTACATTGGTCTTACATTCTACCAAGTTCAAGTCGGGAAGGGGTGTCATGCTAGGGCAAAAGTAGTCCCCTAGGGATCTATACAACAACCCATAAGTCATGTGCATCAAGTAAACCTAGACCTCCTAGTCAAACTCAAGACCATGGGGAGCATACCCACGACTTCTCTTTCTTTTTTTAATTGACTTGGGGGTATCCTTGCAAACCAACCCAATGCCAAGCCTTCCTCACGTTGGTCTTACATTCTACCAAGTTGGGGTCAGAAAGGGGTGTCATGCTGGGGAAAGAGTAGTCCTGTGAGGACATATGCAACATCCCGTAAGCCATGTGCAACATTTAAACCTAGACCTCGTAGTCAAACCCAAGACTATGGGGAGCATACCCACAACTTCTCTTTCTTTCTTTTTGACTTAGGGGTATTCTTACGATCCAGCCCAACACCCAACCCACCTTACTTTGGTCTTACATTCTACCAAGTTGGGGTTGGGAAGGGGTGTCACATTGGGCAAGAGTAGTCCCCTGGGGATGTATGCAACAACCTATAAGCCACGTGAATTGGGATAACTTAGACTTTGAAGTGAAACCCAATACCATTGAGAGCATACCCATGACTACTCTTTTTTTTATTGACTCAAGGGTATCTATATGACCCAATCCAAAGCCCAACCGGTCTTACCTTGGTCTTACATTCTGTCAAGTTGGGGTTGGGAAGGGGTGTCACGTTGGGGTAAGAATAGTCCCCTAAGGATGTATGCAACATTTGTAAGCCACATGCATCGAGTAAACCTGGACCTCAAAATCAAACCCAAGATCATGGGGAGCATACCCATGACTTCTCTTTATTTTTTCTATTGCCTCAGAGGTATCCCTATGACCCAACCCACTGCCCAATCTGCCTCACCTTGTTCTTACATTCTACCAAGTTGAGTCAGGAAGGGGTGTCATGTTGGGGCAAGAGTAATCCCTTGGGGATGTATGCAACAACTCATAAGCCACATGCATCGAGTAAACCTAAACCTCGTAGTCAAACACAAGACCATGGGGAGCATAACCACGACTTCTCCTTCTTTTCTTCATTGACTTAGTGATATCCCATGCCCAACCTGCCTTACTTTGGTCTTAAATTTTGCCAAGTTGGGGTTGGGAAGTGGTGTCATGATGGGGCGAGAGTAGTCCCTGGGGATGTATGCAACAACCTGTAAGTCATGTGCATCAAATAAATCTAAACCTCAAAGTTAGATGCAAGACCATGGGGAGCATACCCATGACTTATCTTTCCTTTTTTATTAACTGAGGGGTATCCCTATGACCCAACCCAACGTCCAACTTGCCTTACCTTGGTCTTACATTCTACCAAGTTGAGGTCAGAAAGGGGTGTCATGTTGGGGCAATAGTATTTCCCTAGGAATGTATAAAACAACCTGTAAGCCACGTGCATCATGTAAATCTAGACCTCGAAGTCAAGCCCAAGACCATGTGAAGCATACCCACAAAATCTTACATTTTTTATTGACTTAGCAGTATCCCTACGACTCAACCCAATGCCCAACCTGTCTTACCTTGGTCTTACATTCTACCAAGTAGGGGACGGAAAGGGGTGTCAAGTTGGGGCAAGAGTAGTACTCTAGGGATGTATGTAATAGCTTGTAAGCTACATGCATTGGGAAAACCTAGACCTCAAAGTCAAAGTCAAGACCATGGGGAGCATACCCGCGACTTCCCATTATTTTTTTATTGACTCAAGGGTATCCCTACTATCCAATCCAATACCCAATCCGCCTTAACTTGGTCTTACATTTTGTCAAGTTGGGGTCAAAAAGGGGTGTCGCATTGGGGCAAGAGTAGTCTTCTGGGGATGCATGCAACAGCCCGCAAACCAAGTGCATCGGGTAAACCTAGACCTCGTAGTCAAATACAAGACCATGGGGAGCATACCCACGATTTCTTTTTTTTTATTAACTCAAGTATATCCCATGCCCAACCTGCCTTACCTTGGTCTTACATTCTACCAAGTTGGCATTTGAAAGTGGTATCACGCTAAGGCGAGAGTAGTCCCTAGGGATGTATGTAACATCTCGTAAGCCATGTGCATCGGATAAACCTAGACCTCGTAGTCAAACCCAAGAATATGGGGAGAATACCCACAACTTCTCTTTCTTTTTTTATTTATTGAGAGGTATCCCTATGACCCAACCCAACGCGCAATCTGCCTTACCTTGGTCTTACATTTTTCCAAGCTGGGGTTAGCAAGGGTTGTCATGTTGGGGAAAGAGTAGTCCCCTGAGGATGTATGCAACAACCTGTAAGCCATGTGCATCGAGTAATCTAAACCTCATAGTCAAATCCAAAACCATGTGGAGCATACCCACAACTTTATTTCCTTTTTTAATTGACTTAGCGGTATCGCTACGGCCCAACCCAACGCCCAACCCACCTTACCTCGGTCTTACATTTTGCTAAGTTGGGGTCGGCAAGGGGTGTCATGCTAGGTAAGATTAGTTCCCTAGGGATGTATGCAATAGCCTATAAGCCACATTCTTTGGGTAAACCTAGACCTCAAATTCAAAGCCAATACTAAGGGGAACATACCCACGACTTATCTTTCTTTTTTTCATTGACTCAGGGGTATCCCTATGAACCAACCCAACGTCCAAACTGCCTTATCTTGGTCTTACATTCTTCCAAGTTGGTGTCAAGAAGGGGTATCATGGTAAGGAAAGAGTACTCTCCTGGGGATGTATGCAATAGCCCATAAGCCACGTGCATCGGGTAAACCTAGACCTCGTAGTCAAACCCAAGACCATGGGGAGCATACCCATAACTTCTCTATCTTTTTTTTATTGACTCAGGGGTATCCTTACGACCCAACCCAATTCCCAACCCGACTTACCTTGGTTGTACATTTTTCCAAGTTGGGGTCAGAAAAAGGTGTCACAGTGGGGTAAGAGTAGTCCCCTGGGGATGTATGCAACATCCTATAAGCTACGTGCATTGAGTAAACCTAGACCTCATAGTCAAACCCAAGACCATGGGGAGCATACCTACGACTTCACTTTCATTTTTTATTGACTCAAGGGTGTCCCTACGACCCATTCAAACATCCAACCCGCCTTACCTTGGTCTTACATTCTACCAAGTTGAGGTTGGGAAGTGGTGTCATGTTGGGGCGAGAGTAGTCCCCTATGATGTGTGTAATAGCCCATAAGCCATGTGCATCAGGTAAATTTAAACTTCAAAGTTAGAAGCAAGACCATGGGGAGCATACCCACAACTTCTCTTTTATTCTTTTTTGACTTGGGGGTATCCCTACTACCCAACCCAACACCTAATCCACGTTACCTTGGTCTTACATTCTACTAAGTTGGAGTCAGAAAGAGGTATCACGTTGGGGCAAGAGTAATCCTCTAGGATGTATGCAACAATCCGTAAGCAACGTGCCTTGGGTAAACATAGAATTCGTAGTCAAAACCAAAACCATGGGGACCATACCCACGACTTTTTTTTTATTAATTCAGGGGTATCCCTACGACCCAACCTGTCTTACCTTGGACTTAGATTCTGCCAATTTGGGGTTTGGAAGGGGTGTCACACTAGGGAAAGAGTAGTCCTCGAGGGATGTATGCAATAGTCTGTAAGCCACATGCATCAGGTAAATCTAGACCTCGATTTCAAACCCAAGACTATGGGGAGCTTACCCACAATTTCTCTTCTTATTTTTTATTGACTTAGGGGTATCTCTACGAACCAGTCCAATTCCCAAACTATCTTATCTTGGTCTTACATTCTGCCGAGTTGAGGTTGGGAAAGTGTGTCACGCTTGGGCAAGAGTAGTCCCTTGGGGATGTATGCAACAACCCATAAGCCATGTGCATTGGGTCAACCTAGAACTTGTAGTCAAACCAAAGACCAAGGGGAGCATATGCACGACTTCTCTTTCTTTTTTTATTGACTCGCAGGTATCCCTACAACCCATCCCAATGGCCAACCCGCCTTACCTTGGTCTTAACCCTTGGGGATATATGCAACAACCTATAAGCCACATGCATTGGGTAAACCTTGACCTCATAGTCAAACTCAAAACCATGGGGAGCATAACCACAACTTCTTCTTTTTATTGACTCAGGGGTATCCTTATGACCCAACCCAATGCCTAACCCTGCCTTACCTTGGTCCTATAGTCTTCCAAGTTGGGCTCAAGAATGGGTGTCATGTTGGGGAAAGAGTATTCCCCTACATATGTATGCAACAACCCGTAAGTCACATGCATCGGGAAAACTTAGACCTCACAATCAAACCCAAGACCATGGGGAGCATACCCATGACTTTTTTTTATTGAATCAGGGGCATTCTTACGATCTTGCCCAATGTTCAACCCTTCTTACCTTGGTCCTACATTCTCCCAAGTTGGGGACAGGAAGGGGTGTCATGCTAGAAAAAAGTAGTCCCTTCAGGATGTATGCAACAACCCATAAGCCACGTGCATCAGGTTAACCTAGACCTCGAAGTGAAACCCAAGACCATTGGGAGCATACACATGTTTCACTTTATTTTTTAATTCACTCAGGGGTATCCCTACAACCCAACCCTCCTTACCTTGGTCTTATATTTTTTCAAGTTGGGATCAGGAAGGGGTATCATGCTGGGACAAGAGTATTCCCTTGGGGATGTATGCATAGCCTA
Source organism: Sequoia sempervirens (assembly GCA_007258455.2). NCBI lineage: Eukaryota > Viridiplantae > Streptophyta > Pinopsida > Cupressales > Cupressaceae > Sequoia > Sequoia sempervirens. Next base: position 21,030 of record VDFB02178060.1, on the reverse strand, counting down.
CAGGCCATGTGCACCAGGTAAACTTAGACATCATAGTCAAACCCAAAACCATTGGAAGCATACCCACAAATTTTTTTTTTAATTGACTCAGGGGTATCCCTACGACCCAAACCAATGCCCAACCAACCTTTACCTTGGTCTTACATTATGCCAAGTTGGGGTTGGGAAGGGGTGTCACACTAGGGAAAGAGCAGTTCCTTTGGGATGTATGCAACAGTCTGTAAGCCATGTGCATTGGGTAAACCTAAACCTTGAAGTCAAATCCAAGACTATAGGGAGCATACCCATGACTTTTCTTTCTTTTTTCTATTGACTCATGGGTATCCCTATGAACTAGCTCAATGCCCAAACTATCATATCTTAGTCTTACATTCTGCCAAGTTGGGGTTGAGAAAAGGTGTCATGCTTGGCCAAGACTAGTCCCCTGGGGATGTATGCAACAACCCATAAGCCGTGTGCATTGATTCAACCTACAATTTGTAGTCAAACCAAAGACCATTTGGAGCATACCCACAACTTCTCTTTCTTTTCTTTTTTACTCGGGGGTATCCCTACAACCCATCCCAATGCCCAACCTATCTTACCTTGGTTTTACATTCTACCAAGTTGGGGTCGGGAAGGGGTGTCATGTTGGGCAAGAATAATCCCTCTGGAATGTATGCAATAACTCATAAGCCATGTGCATCAGGTAAACCTAAATCTAATAGTCAAATCCAATACCAAGGGGAGCATACCCACGACTTTTTTTTTTTAATTGACTCAAGGGTATCCCTATGACCCAACCCAACGCCCAACCCTTCCTTACCTTGGTCTTACATTTTTCCATGTAGGGGTCAGGAAGGGGTGTCACGTTGCGGCAAGAGTAGTCCCTTAGGGATGTATGCCACAGCCCGTAAGCCACATGCATTGAGTAAACCTAGAACTCGTAGTCAAACCCAAGACCATGGGGAGCATACTCATGACTTCTCTATCTTTTTTGACTTAGGGATATTCTTATGATCCATACCAACACCCAACCTGTTTTACGTTCGCCTTACATTTTGCCAATTTGGCTCAGGAAAAGGGTGTCACATTGGTCAAAAGTAGTCCCCTAGGGATGTATGCGACCCATAATCCACCTACATCGAGTTAACCTAGACTTCAAAGAAAAACCCAAGACTATGGGGAGCATACCCACGACTTCTCTTTCTTTTTTTATTGACTCGTGGGTATTGTTATGATCCAGCCCAATGCTCAACCCATCTTACCTTGGTCCTACATTCTCCCAAGTTGGGGTTGGGAAGGGGTGTCACGCTAGACAAGAGTAGTCCTTTGAGGATGTATGCAACAACCCATAACCCACGTGCATCGGGTTAACCTAGACCTCGAAGTGAAACCCAAGACCATTGGGAGCATACCCATGTTTCACTTTTTTTAAAATTCACTCAAGGGTATCCCTATGACCCAACCCAAAGCCCAACCCACCTTACCTTGGTCTTACATTTTTCCAAGTTGGGGTCGAGAAGGGGTGTCACATTGGGGCAAGAGTATTCCCCTGGGGATGTATACAACAACCCATAAGCCACGTGCATCAGGTAAACTTAGACATTGTAGTCAAACCCAAAACCATTGGAAGCATACACGTGAATATTTTTTCCTTTTTTTATTGACTTAGGGGTATCCCTACAACCCAAACCAATGCCCAACCCACCTTACCTTGGTCTTACATTCTACCAAGTTGGGGTTGGAAAGGGGTGTCACACTAGAACAAGAGTAGTTCCTTGGGGATGTATGCAACAGTCTATAAGCCATGTGCATTGGGTAAAGATAAACCTCAAAGTCAAACCCAAGACTATAGGAAGCATACCCACAACTTCTCTTTTTTTATTTTTATTGACTCAGGGGTATCCCTACAAACCAACTCAACACCCAAACCGTCTTATTTTGGTCTTACATTTTTCCAAGTTGGGGTTGGAAAAGGGTCTCACGCTTAGCCAAGAGTAGTCCCCTGGGGATGTATGCAACAACCCATATAAGCCACGTGCATTGGGTCAACCTAAAACTTGTAGTCAAACCAAAGACCATTGGGAGCATACCCACAACTTCTCTTTCTTTTTTCATTGACTTGGGGGTATCCCTATGACCCAGCCCAATTCCCAACCCACCTTACCTTGGTTTTACATTCTTCCAAGTTGGGGTTGGGAAGGGGTGTCACATTGGGATAAGAGTAGTCCCTTTGGGATGTATGCAATAACTTGTAAGTCATGTGCATCAAGTAAACCTAGATCTCATAGTCAAATCCAAGACCATGGGGAGCATACCCACGACTTCTCTTTCTTTTTTTAATTGACTCAGGGATATCCCTATGACCTAGCCCAACGCCCAACCCTTCCTTACCTTGGTCTTAAATTCTGCCAAGTTGGGGTCCAAAAGGGATGTCACGTTGGGGTAAGAGTAGTTCCTTGGGGATGTATTCCACAGCTCATAAGCCACCTACATCAGGTAAACCTAGAACTTGTAGTCAAACCCAAGACCATGGGGAGCATACCCATGACTTCTCTTTCTTTTTTTTCATTGACTTAGGGGTATTCTTACGATCCAGCCCAATGCCCAACCTACTCTACCTTGATCTTACATTCTGCCAAGTTGGGTTGGGAAAGGGGTGTCACATTGGGAAAAAGTATTCCCCTGGGGATGTATGCAACAATGCATAAGCCACATGCATTGAATTAACCTAGACCTCAAAGTCAAACCCAAGACTATGGCTAGCATACCCATGACTTCTCTTTATTTTTTTAATTGACTCAGGGGTATTCCTACAAATTAGCCCAACGCCCAAACTGCCTTATCTTGGTCTTACATTTTGCCAAGTTGGGGTTGGGAAAGGGTGTCACACTTGGCCAAGATTAGTCCTTGGGGATGTATGCAACAACCCATAAGCCACATGCATCGGGTCAACCTAGAACTTGTAGTCAAACCAAGGATCATTGGGAACATACCCACGACTTCTCTTTCTTTTTTTATTGACTCGGGGGTATCCGTACGACCCAACCCAATGCCCAACCTGCCTTACCTTGGTCTTACATTCTAAAAAATTGGGATTAGGAAGGGGTGTCACACTAGGGCAAGAGTAGTCCATTGGGGATGTATGCAATAACCCATAAGCAATGTGCATCAAGTAAACTTGGACCTTGTAGTCAAATCCAATACCATGGGGAGAATACCCATGACTTCTCTTTATTTTTTTAATTGACTAGGGGTATTCCTACAACCCAACCCAACTCTCAGCCCTTCCTTACCTTGGTCTTACATTCTGCCAAGTTGGGTTCAGGAAGGGGTGTCATGTCGGGGCAAAAGTAGACCCTTGGGGATGTATGGAACAACCCATAAGCCACGTGCATCAAGTAAACCTAGAACTCATAGTCAAACCCAAGACCATGGGGAGCATACCCACAACTCTTTCTTTTTTATATTGATTTATGCGTATTCTTATGATCCATCCCAATGCCCAACCCGCTTTACCTTGGTCTTACATTCCACCAAGTTGGGGTCAAGAAGGGGTTTCATGTTGGGAAAAAGTAGTCCCCTAAGGATGTATGAAACAACTCATAAGCCATGTGCATCGAGTTAACTTAGACCTAGAAGTGAAACCCAAGACCATTGGGAGCATACCCATTGCTTCTCTTTTTTTTAATTGACTCAGGGGGTATCCCTATGACCCAGCCCAACGTCCAATCCGCCTTACCTTGCTCTTACATTCTTCCAAGATGGGGTCAAGAAGGTGTCACATTGGGGTAAGAGTAGTCCTCTAGGGATCTATACAACATCATGTAAGCCATGTGCATAGGGTAAACCTAGACCCTGAAATCAAACCCAAGAGCATGGGGAGCATACCCACAACTTCCCTTTATTTTTTCTATTGACTCAAGAGTATCCCTATGACCTAGCCCAATGCCCAACCCACCTTACCTTGCTCTTAAATTCTTCCAAGATGGGGTCAGAAGCGGTGTCATGTTGGGGTAAGATTAGTCCTTTGGGGATCTATACAACATCTCATAAGCCATGTGTATCGGGTAAACCTAGACCTCGAAATCAAACCTAAGAGCATGGAGAGCATACCCACAACTTCCCTTTAACTTTTCTATTGACTTAGGAGTATCCCTATGACCTAGCCCAATTCCCAACCCGCCTTACCTTGGTCTTACATTCTACCAAGTTGGGGTCGGGAAGGGGTATCATGCTGGGACAAGAGTAGTCCCCTAAGGATGTATGCAACAACTCATAAAAAACATGTATCGGGTAAACCTAGACATCATAGTCAAACACAAGACCATTAGGAGCATACCAATGAATTTTTTTTTGACTCAGGGGTATCCCTACGACTAAGGCCAATGCCTAACCCGCCCTACCTTGGTATTACATTATGTTGAATTGGGGTTGGATAGGGGTGTCACGTTGGGGCAAGAGTAGTCATTTGATGATGTGTACAACAACCTATAAGCCACGCACATCGAGTAAACCTAGACTTTGAAGTCAAACCCAAGACCATGGGGAGCATATGCATGACTTCTCGTTCTTTTTTTATTGACTGAGGGGTATCCTTATGACCCAACCCAACTCCCAACCTGCCTTACCTTGGTCTTACATTTTTCCAAGTTGGGGTCAAGAAGGGGTGTCATGTTGGGGCAAGAGTAGTCCCTTGGGGATGTATGCAAAATCCCATAAGCCACGTCCATCGAGTAAGCCTAGACCTTGAAGTCAAACCCAAGACCATGTGGAGCATTCCCACAACTTCTTTCCTCTTTTTATTGACTTAGGTGTATCCCTACAACCCAGCCCAATGCCCAACCTGCCTTACCTTTGTCTTACATTCTTCCAAGTTAGGGTCAGGAAGGGGTGTCACACTAGGGCAAGAGTAGTCCCCTAGGAATATATGCAACAACCCATAAGCCACTTGCATCAGGTAAACCTAGACCTCATAGTCAAAACCAAGACCATGGGGAGCATACCCTCATCTTCTCTTTTTTTTAATTGATTTAGGGGTATTCTTACGACCCAACCCAATGCCCAAACTGCCTTACCTTGGTCTTACATTCTACCAAGTTGTGATTGGGAAGTGGTGTAATGTTGGGGTGAGAGTAGTCCCCTAGCGATGTATGCAACAACCCATAAGCCATGTGCATTGGGTAAACCTAGACCTCAAAGTCAATTGAAGACCATGGGGAGAATACCCACGACTTCTCCCTCTTTTTTTATTGACTTAGGGGTATCCCTACGACCCAGCCCAATGCCCAACCCACCTTACCTTGGTCTTACATTCTATTAAGTTGAGGTTGAGAAGGGGTGTCACGTTGGGGCAAGAGTAGTCCCTTGGGGATGTATGCAACATCTTGTAAGCCACATGCATCGGCTAAACCTAGACCTTGTAGTCAAATCCAAAACCATGGGGAGCGTCCCCATGACATCTTTTTATTTTTTTATTCACTGAGGGGTATCTCTACGACCCAACCCAATTCCCAACCTATCTTACCTTGGTCTTACATTCTGCCAAGTTGGAGTTGGAAAAGGGTGTCACATCGAGGCAAGAGTAGTACCCTAAGGATGTATGCAACAGCCCGTAAGCCACGTGTATCAAGTAAACCTAGACCTCGAAGTTAAACCCAAGACCAAATGGAGCATATGCACGACTTCTCTTTCTTTATTTTTTATGGTTTGAGAGGTATCCCATCAACCTAGCTCGATGCCCAACCCACCTTACCTTGGTCTTATATTCTACCAACTTGGGGTTGGGAAGGGTGCCACACTTGGGAAAGAGTAGTCCCTTGGGGATGTATGCAACAACCCATAAGCCATGTGCATTGGGTCAACCTAGACCTCATAGTCATACCAAAGATCGAGGGGAGCATACCCATGACTTCTTTTCTTGTTTTTGTTGACTTAGGGGTATCCCTATGAACCAACCCTACGCCCAACTTTCCTTACCTTCATCTTACATTTTTCCTAGTTGGGTTTGGAAAGGGGTGTCACACAAGGGTAAGAGTAGTCCCCTGGGGATGTATGCAAAATCTTGTAAGCCACATGCATCAGGTAAACCTAGACCTCGCAATCAAACCCAAGACCATGGGGAGCATACCCACAACTTCTCTTTTTTTATTGACTCGGGGGTATACCTATGACTCAGGCCAATGCCCAACCTGCCTTACCTTGGTCTTACATTCTACCAAGTTGTGGTTGGGAAGGGGTGTCACACTAGGGCAAGTGTGGTCCCTTGGGGATGTATGCAACAACGTGTAATCCACGTGCATTGGGTAAACCTAGACGTCGTAGTCAAACCAAAGACTATGGGGAGCATACCCATGACTTCTTCTTTTTATTCACTCAAGGGTACCCTACAACCCAATCCAATGCCCAACCTATCTTACCTTGATCTTACATTTTTCTAAGTTGGGGTCGGGAAGTGGTGTCACATTGGGGCAAGAGTAGTCCTCTGGGGATGTGTGCATCAACCCTTAAGCCACATGTATCAAGTAATCTTAGAACTCGTATTCAAACCCAAGACCATGGGGAGCATACTTACGACTTCTTCTTTTTTATTGACTGAGGGGTATTCCTACGACCCAGCCCAATGCCCAACCCACCTTACCTTGGTCTTACGTTCTTCCAAGTTGGGATTGGGGAGGGGTGTCACACTGGGGCAAGAGTAGTCCCCTGGAGATGTATGCAACAACCTGTAAGCCACGTGCATGGGGTAAACCTATACCTCAAAGTGAAACCCAAGACCATGGGGAGCATACCCACAACTTATTTTTCTTTTTTTAATTGACTTAGGGGTATCCCTATGACCCAACCCAATTCCCAACCTGCCTTACCTTGGTCTTACATTCTTCCAAGTTGGGGTCGGAAAGGGGTGTCGCATTGGGGAAAGAGTAGTTCCCTCAGGATGTATGTAACAGCTCGTAAGCCACATGCATCTAGTAAACCTATACCTTGAAGTAAGACCCAAGACCATGGGTAACATACCCATGACTTATCTTTTTTTTATTGACTCAAAGCTATCCCTATGACTCAGGCCAACATTCAACTTTCCTTACCTTGGTCTTACATTCTACCAAGTTGAAGTCAGGAAGGAGTGTTTTAAGTTCAATTTTAGCATAGATAATCCAATTACTATTCATGTTTCTAACATTGTCAAATTATTGAAAACATATTATATATTAAAAATAGAAGGAGAAAGAGAAAGATAGAAAGAAGACATGAAGGGAAGGAATGGGCCTGATAAATTGGATACAAGGAAAGATAATAAGAAAATAGATCTAGATATAAAATCAATAGAATGAGAAGTGAAAGATAAAAAATTAAAAAGTAAAATAAAAGAAATAAATAGAGAAAAAGTGGTAGGGACATGGTAGGACAACAAAGGAAAGGTTGTGAGAGAAAGTCAAAATATAAATAGTAAAGAAAAATGATAAAAACATAAAAAATAAAAAATAAAATTAAAGAAATAAAAATAAATAAAGAATAGATAGATCATCGTAATAAATGACAAAAAAACAGAAAACGAATAGAGACAAAGATGCTCACGTAAACAATTTGGATAAATATTCGAAGGCACTCCGTTTCTCATCGTCGAAGAAATTCTCCGGATTCAAAAGTTTGAAATAATAAATAAAGGATAATAGAATTGTATTGGAAGAAGAGTCATTGTAGAAGAAAGTTAAGAAATTGATATTCAGGATGAACATTCAAACCAGTAAATAGAACTTTAAGAGTATTGACCTAAGGAAAAGATCATTAAATCCTTTCTAAAATTGGGTTAGAAGTCATAGATTAACAATAATATGGAGGAGCAAAACCAAATTCTCCTCATATGAGTGTAACTAATTATAATAAATCTCAAGGAAGAAGTGGACTTAAGAGGAAGAAGAGGTTTGTGGAAATTTGGTGATGTTTTAGATATAATAAGAGATAAATATGTTGTCCATATAAATGATTGTGGCTTTTGGAATTTTTGTTAGAGAGTCAAACTTTTGAAATCCCATCTTTAGGATACTAAGATTGAAGTTGAAAAGTGAGTGCAAATCGTAAAGAAATGGCCAAAGAAGTCCACTAGTAAGTTCAATGTAGAGTGCTTGACGTTAGAGGAGAGGTAATAGATAGAAGAAATGTGCATGCCAAGGTAATTCTAATGTAATGGGTTTTATAAAAATCAATGAAGAATGTGCAATATTTAATTTAAGTTAAGTTGAATTTAGTAGACAAGTAAAAGTGAGTTTAATCCTACTGTTAGTGTGTTGAGTTTCTATAACAACTCCAAAAAGAAGAAGTTATGGGGCTTTATTATATGAAAGAAGAGTATGGGATGCAACTGAAACAGGGATACTAATTGGAAGAAGAAAAGGTGGATTTGTTGATCTTGGAGAGATGTTGGGATTCATGCAAGACAAATTAGATGTTATAGAGACAACATAAAAAAGAGGAACTATTGTAGAAGAGAATAAAAAATATTAATGTTTGGGACAACTAAGTACTCCTATAACTAGAAAATAAGGGTATAAAGCTAGAGAAAATATCACCAAAGCTATTTTAAAATCAAGAGAAAAATAAAAAATTGATATCCCTAAGTTTATAGATGGGATTCTAAAATTAGAATGTTATTTTATATATGAGAAAATAGATGACCTAAAGAAATTAAAGTTGGCATGCACCAAACTAATAGGACTCCATCAAGTGGGATCAAGAACACTTTGAAAAAGTTAGGATGAGAAACATAAAGATAACAACTTGGAACACAAATTCAAAGTTAAAAGGGTAAAACTTTTCATGTTGATTATACATTGAGTTTGTTTAGGAATCAAAGGATGAGTGTGAAAGTATAATTTGACCATAAAGACATGTCAAATATGAAAAAGATAAAAATTTCCGCATGTAAATGGTATTTTCCTTTCCATTTAATATTAATTTGACATCACTAAGCTACATTCTATCTAAAAATCATATCAATGTGCTTCAAGAGCATAATAGAATTTGTCAAATCTACAAAGTCTTTAAGGAATGGGGATAAGGGTAGAAGGAAAATCATTGTCAATGATAAGTAGGTTTGGGAACAAAAATTATATAAGTATTTTAAGAATTGTTGAAGAGTGATATTTTTATTTGGATGTGTTCAAGTTGGACTTCTTCTATGTACTTTGATTGGTTGATTATTATTTTCTCATCCCTCTTAACACACCATCAAATTAGTATTAGGGAAGGTTTAAATCATCCATTTTTTTAGTTAAATTTTAAAAAATTGTATTGAACTTGAGTTGATTTTAGTTGGAAGTAATAGTTGTTGGATTAATCCTACCATCAATAAGTTGAGCTACTATGAAAAGTCAATGAGAGGGAATTCATTGGGTGTTAACTTCATAAAAGAGGAGAGTTATATTAGACAAAAGATGAATAAATATTAGAAGAAGAAGAGGATGTCAAGCACCAAATGTTGTTGATCTTGTAGAGATGGTAATAGTTACGCAAGCATATTTTGATGCTATAAAGATGGCATAGAGAAGAAGAGTTCAAGCGACATGCATCCATCTAATCAAATCACATTATTAGAAAGAGTTTGAATGGAAAAGAAAAAATAAGTACTAAGAAACAGGTGATTAATGGTCAGTTTTGTTACGAAGTTGCACTCTTGAAGAAAAGCATGTGTGCAAAGGATTTTACTTGGAAATTCTACAAGTATAAGGGAATGCCACATAAAAGAAGATAAAAAAATTATAGCTACATAAATTTTAAAGACGTCTACTAGTAAGATATATAAAATAACCTAGAAAATTAATTGGAACAAAAAGGAAAACCTAGAACTATTCTAATCAACAGTTTTTTTTGTATTTTTTATATTTCTTCGAAATAATAAAAAATGAAGTTTGTCATACAAAATTGGAGAATATTGGCATTCCAAATTTCAATTGAATTCCAACTTGTTGCTTAAGAGTTATGTTCTCAAGAATCCCAATCTCTACACTTGAAGGGTTGCATTTCTAAGCTATAGTTGTTGAACCACAATATTTAGCTTGGGAAAAGAAATTATTTTTGTTTTTTCAAATTTCAAGTGCATCAATTCTCCTCTTCCTAGTGCATTATATAAATCAATCTCATGCAGTTGGTATGGAATCATTTGGAGCGAACTCATTATGGAGATTATAAACTCAAAATGAACTAAAATTGAATTGATAATTATTTGGTGGTAGATCAAGTTAACTGATTTATTCCATTAATCAATTTTCCCTAATTGACAAGTATGGATAAATGTGATACCAACACAACACAACTACTCTAACTAAAAGACACAATCCTATATAATTACCAACAAAAGACTTAATGTTGTTGACTAAAAAGGTGACATTACAAGTTCTCCCTCCCCAAACTTCCTTGCCCTCAAGCAAGATAATACTAGGTGATCTAGGATATTAGCCAAATCCAAAGTAGTATCCTCTCAAGGTAACCCTTTCCATCACACCAAGAACTCAGTCCATACTCAATTCAACATGCACTTCTCTCTAGTTCGAAGTATTTGCTCAAGCACTAACAATAACTTTCCCCCATCATAAAGGTGTGGAGGCTTAGTTGAAAGTGTTATTTTCTATCCCACACACTTTTTTGAATAGCATAAATGATTTTTTTTGTGGATTCAACTGTTAGGAGAAAGCTCCAACTGATAAGTCACTTTTCCAATAAGTTGAACCGTTATGTAAGGTCCCTTAAGTGGGGTACGAATTTTTCAATTCCACTCTTTTTCAAGGATAACTACTTGCAAGCTACAACTAGAGTAAAATCATGTCTCCTACCTCTAAATGCCTCTCCATTCAATCCTTTTTAGCATAATTTTTTGCTAATTTATGCATTCTTATGATGATTGCATGAACCTATCAAAACTTATCTGCTCTACTTAATGAAGTCTCTTGCTATGGCTTCTTGTGTCTCTTGAAGTGTTACTTCAACAAATATTGGAGTATAATATCCATACAATACCATAAGGGACAACCCAATCAACATGTGGTAGGTAGTATTGTACCAATACTCCCATATGTGCGACCACCATACCCAAGTTGTCTAATGAATAGTCACAAAAAATCCTCACATACCCATCAACCCATTTGTTTAATATCTCCATCTTCCAATCCCTTTGGGGGTGATAATTGGTTCTATGTTTCAATTCTATCCTTGTCAATCTAGATAAATCCTACCAAAAATTACTCATGAAATTTGCATCCCTATTGTTAACATAGTACAAAGAAGTCTATACAATTGAAATATTTCCATAAAGAAAATGTCTACTACCTATGTAGCCTTGAACTTATTAGGAATGTAGATGGAGTGGGAAAACTTCATCAATCAATCAATCAAAAACCATAAAGATACCATTTATTTCCCTACTCAAGGCAAGCATGTAATGAAGTCCATTGACATAGATTCCCATATCTGCTAGAGAATGGGAAGGGGTTGAAGCAAACTTACTAGGCATGTGATTTCATGTTTCATCCTTTGAAATAATTTATAATCTTGTACATGTTACAATACAACCTCTTTCAAGCCTTTCCAAGCGAGAATTATGGAATGTTGCAACAATTTTATGTTTCAACTTGAATCCGAACACCATAAAAACTCTATCCTTGTACAAAATTATATCGTTCTTAACCTAATATCTCTCATCCTACTCCAAGGCAGCACTAGTATCTTCAATCATCCTTATAGCTAGTGGGCCTTTGGCATACTCAACCAACAATGCCTCCTTTGTCATGCCCCCAATTCTTTCTAGTTCAAAATTTGAAAAGAGCGGGAAAAATAGTATTTTTCAACACTAAATTAAATATATTTAAATAATAATAAACATGTTTAAATAATAAAATTCAATTTGGGCCAACCTAAATTAAATATATTTTTTTAATAATATTATAAGGAATAAATAAATAAAATAAAAAATTGTTGGTTGGCTTGCTTTGGGACTTAGCACCTATGATTTGGTAGGTATTAATACTGGTCTTGTCAGTTGGGAAAAGATATGAAGATTTTTGGAATTCTGGGCACCATATTTGCAAGACAAAAACCTTGTTGTATGCACACGAAGGTTTGGGAATTTATGAGAAAGAATACCCTTGTGTTGGTTGGCGCATCTTTCTGGGATGCAAATTCAAGTCGAGTTCATGGGATTATTATAGGCTAAAAACAAAGTTCAGATCTGGGCACTCTAACTAATTTGTATTAGCATCCAAACACATAGATATGAAGATCATTAGTAAGAAACTTGATCAACAAAATTTAAATCATATTTTCTATCGCCTTTAGAGAGTAAGGGTTTGAGGGTTTCATGCCTCAAAACCCCAAGTGGTCACTATTGTGAAGTTTGTGCAGATCTAGGGTGGCAATTCCAAGGAATATCTAATCTACAATCAAATCATGGATATACAAAGGAGATAGTGTCCTCACAAGGAGCAACCAATCAACATGATGCCCCTACCAAATAGCTGGAAGACATTCGTTGATTATCTATCCCTAGAGCAGTTGTAACAACTCCATTATAAGGTTTGTGATTTTGTATTAAAGATCCAAATTAAACTATCTCCTGCAAATTTTCATTACTATGGTTTTGTATGAACTGGATTTGGTCCTAGAGAATTTCATATTAATCTTTTTACTATACAATGTCATATTGCGTACATAATCTTGGTGGCTGAGATTTTCTTTCAAAACATTGTTGATTCATTTTAGTGTTATTGTTGCTTTATAAAGTTGTCTGTGATGTATGTATTAACCCTCGCTTCATGATTTTAAAATTCGTTAAGTGTGATAAAAGCCCTAGGGTTATTACATTGGTATTAGAGCTTGGCATCCTGCCAGCTTGAGTAACTTTTCATGAGTGATAGAGATCTGACGTACCAACAAAGAGAGAAGAAGAAGGCTACCATGGGTGACAAGAAAGACGATAATGCTCAGGAATTTGTTAGGGAAACCAAATAATTCCAGTCTAACATGAGGGTGAATATGGTGGAAATGGTCCAAATTTTGAAGGGATTGAACCAACAATTGAGTGTTGGTAGAACTATGCAAAATGGAGCAGAAAAAAGCAGCTCGGGGTGGTGTGAAGTCAACAACCTTTGTAAGAAAAGTCAAAGCTAAATTCTTGGAAAAAGGAACAAAAAATGAATTAGAAGTGCCACTTGAATAGTAGGGACGAAATTGCAAGACTTCATAATGAATACCATGCTTTAAGCACTGCCATACATAGAGATTTAACTTTCACAAAATTCCATGACATGAAGACAAGGAGTGGGCATAGGAGGAGGAGGTATGAAGAGAGGAAGGACATCCAACACCATTTAGGAAAGATCACCATTCCAACTTTTGATGGATTAGGGAGCTCCTCAGTAAGGGCTTGGTTGCAAAAATTAGATACATATTTCTCCTTGAATCCAATGTGTGAGAAATGAGGCATCAAGTTTGCCACCTTGCATCTTGAGGGTTTGGCCCACAAATCGTGGTATCATGGTATGGTAATGCAAGGGCATGGCTTCATTATGACCTTGGAAGAATTCAGTCAAAGATTGACAAAGAGATTTGATAGAAAAAATCCAGAGATTCATTTATGAGAATTAGCATAGTTGAAGCAAGAGGGCAAAGTGGAAGTCTATGTAGCGAAATTCGAGAGACTTTTAGTGATGGTCCTTGATGTGACAAAAAGAAGACTCATAGTCCTTTTTATTGAAGGCCTATCCAAACCCCTCAAAGGATTGGTGAAGGCATTTGATCCAAACTCACTGCAAGATGATATTAGGAGAGCCTTGAACTTGGAAGACTCAATGGCTATGGAAAAGTCATATTCTAAGAAAGCACCTCCTATTATGCCCAAGAAGTTTCCTTAGAAGGAAATTTTTTCACATAGGGCTTTATCTCCCAAACCCGGCCAAATAGAGGTATCTAAGAATGAACTTTGAAGGAAAAATTTGTGTTTCACATGTAGGGAGCCATGGCAACCAAGTCACCATTGTTTGGGGAAGGTCCATATACATTATATTGAGGTGGTTTCAGATGAGGATTCATAGACTAAAGAAGTTGATCTAGAGATTGTTGTGAATTAAGATGAGCACGAAACTCAAGAGGGAAGGCGCCCAGGGGGCACACTTGCAACACTATTAGGAGCACCTAGATATCATTCATTTTGGGTCAGAAGATTGGTGGCTACGATGGGAATGAGGACTGAAGATTTTGAAGGATTTAATGTCATGTTGGTCGATGAGTATGCTCAACCATGTAATCGAAGGATTCAACAATTTGAATTGACTCTTGGAGATCATCAGATGAGGTATTATTTCTATGTGATTGGCATAGGCAACACAAAGGTGGTTCTAGGAGTGCAATAATTGCATTCACTTGGGGAATATACATAGAACTATCAAACTATGGAGCTGAAATTCAAATCTAGTGGGAAGGAGGTAGTCCTTTGATGCAGAGCAGGGAGGCAAACCATTTACAATCACAATTCAAGGTGTTTCAAACAACTCTTCAATCCACAAAACCCTATCTTATCAACTTTTCACTATTCTTGCATATTCTCCTTGTAGGTCTCCAAACTCGATTTTTCATGCATATATTTTAGAAAACTCCACAAACCCACAAAATAATTAGCTTTTTTGAAACACTTTTGGACAAACATCAACATATCCAAATTGTGCTTATGGTTGTTTTGGAACATATCCTCCAAATAATTGTTGTCCCACTAGAAATGGCTACAATTAGCCCTCTTTTCCAAAGCATCACTACTTTAAACACCCTACCAATCACAAATATCTTTTGAAAAACCTATATCAAGTTAAAAAACCCCAAAATCAACAACTTTTAAAGATTGGAACACTCACTAATACACCAAACCCAAAAACCCTTACTTTAGGCCTTTCAAATGCTTGAAACAATGAGGGCTTATTGAAAATCAATACACCAAACCCTCTCTCACCTTACCACTTCCTCAAACACATCCAAACATGTATGCACAAGATTTCTAAATCCTCTCCCATGCTACAACAATGTTATTTCATCAAGCTACCACAATTAGCCATCAATTTCTAAGCAAAAACTCATAAAAATTCACCTAGGGCAGCATTCAAAATCCTTCAATTGGCCTTCCCTACTCCTAAAACCTACATAAAACAATAACCTACATCTATGGGGGCCATTCCACCAAGTTAGAAGCAATTTCACTAGGTGGAATGGTTTAAATCTTCATTTTTATACCCTTAAACCTTCAAAATTTGAGTTTTGGACGCCTACAGTAAAATGGCTATAAAATGCTCTAATCTTTATGAAATTAACTCAGGCCAAAACCAAAATGTTGTTAACTCACATATCCATCTACTACCATTCATTTGGGAGCAAGAACAAACCGTACAGGCCATACAATGGCCTGGAGCAGCAAAGTTTGATGGAAAACACTGAAAAAATATAGTTTCTTATTGCTTATTCCACAAAATGAACACCAAGAAGGTATCTTCGACCCACACACAATGTATTTGAACCTTAGAAAACCCAAAACCAACCAACAAACTGACTCACACTGCCTTTTAACTTCCATGACCGTTGGTATTCCAACTTTGTGCATTTTTGCACTTTTACAAGACAACATTTTGACAATATTTGTAAAATATGACCATAAGCACTAAAATGACTCCAATTACATTATGAATGGTCTATTATGACCTTATTAGACTCAAATAAGGACTCAACACACCAAAAACCTATTAAAGACCTTGTTTACCAAAATGCACTAACATGGTTCCCCTACACCATCCTTTGTGGCCTTTCTAATGGAGGTCCCATGGTAGTTTTAGCCAAGAGGATGGAGAGAGCTTTGTGTAGAGATAAAGTAGCATGGGTAGTTGAGTGCTTGATTATGGATGCAGGGCCCTACAAAGAAGGGAGGTCTTATCATGTTGATATTCAACCTATCTTGGATAAACATAGTAAAGTTTTTTATGACATTCCTCCTAGTTTAGCCCTAAAGAGGGGATTCTAGCATGTGATTGAGCTTGGAGAGGGGGGGAAAATTAGTCATCACTACTCCTTATCATCATCAGTGCACATATAAGGAAGAGATAGAGAAGAAAATTAAGGAGTTGCAAGACATGGGGCATATATGTCCAAGCTTCAACCCATTTTCCTCATCGGTGGTTTTGGTCAAGAAGAAAGATGAGACGTTAAGGATGTGTATCGACTATAGAGCACTCAACAAGAAGAGAATCAAAAACTGCCACCCGATTCCCAAGATCAATGAGTTGATAGATGAGCTTCACAATGTGGTATACTTCTCCAAAATTGACTTACAATCAGGGTATCATCAGATAAAGATGAGAGAGGAAGATGTGCACAAGACAACTTTTAGGTGCCATTATGGACATTATGAGTTTTTGGTTATGCCATTTGATGCAAAATAGACATCTTATAGCATATGAGAGTAGGAAGCTCAAGGATTCAAAGAGGAGCTTCTCTATTTACGACAAGGAGATGCTAGCTATCATGCATGCACTTGCCAAATTCAAACAATACCTGGTGTGTGGGAAGTTTGTGGTCAAAACGGATCATAATAGCCTCAAATTCATCCTCAATCAATGTGATTTGAATGATAGGCATTAAAAATGGGTAAGTAAACTTCAAGCCTATGATTTTGGCATTGAGTAAGTGAGGGGAAAAAAGAACGTGTTGGTTGATGCACTCTCTAGGAAGCCTTATTTATGCTCTATTTCTAATATATATATGTTGATTGGAAGGCTGCCATAATAGCTGATTATGTGAAAGATTCATTTGCTATTGACACTTTAGATGGAAAGTTGCATGATGATAAATACAAGGTGGTTGAAGACCTCATCTTTTACAAAGATCGTGTATCTTGTGCCAAAATCTAAGGTGAAAGAGAGGATTTTGAGAGCTTGTCATGACACACCTTTTGTTGGTCATCCAAGTTTCTACAAGACATACAAGCAAGCAAGAGAGCATTTTTCATGGAAGGGACTGAAGAATGATGTGTTGCAGCATGTTAGGGAGTGTTTGGTGTGCCAACAAAACAAAACCGAGCATGCATTTTTCCAATTGGTTTGTTGTAGCCCTTACCCATTCCAAATAAAAAATGGGCGAGCATTTCCATGGATTTCATTACTGGACTGCCTAAGGTGCAAGGTAAGGACTCTATCTATGTGGTGGTTGATAGGCTTACAAGATATGTTCATTTCCATACCATTCCTTCAGAGTATAAGGCTCCTCAAGTTGTTGATTTGTTTTTAAGAGAGATATTTAGACTTCATGGGCTGCCCAAGAACATTGTGAGTGACAAGGATAGTAGATTTATTAGCTTGTTTTAGAAAGAGTTCTTTTGGTTGACTCACACGGAATTGATTCCAAGCACTAGCTATCATCCACAAATAGATGGAAAAACTGAAATTGTGAATAAATGGATTGAGGGCTACCTAAGGAACTATGTTACAGGGCATAAAACAACTTGGAATAAGTGGTTACACTTAAGGGATTTTGCTACAATATCACACATCACATGTCTATAGGTATGTCACCTTTCAATGCACTTTATGGTTATGATGCTACTTCATTGATGAGTTTGATCCTTACTGATAGTAGAGTCCTCGGAGCAAGGGATGTGGTGCAATAAAATATGGATATTTTGAATTCCCTCAAGGAGAATTTGCACCATGCCCAAAATCCACCAAAAGATGTATGTAGATCAACATAGAACAGAGAGATTTTTCAAGGTTGGTGATACATTTTACTTGAGGTTGCAGCCCTATAGGCAATCTACCCTCAAGGGGAGTGGTGCAGAGAAGCTGAAACCAAGCTTTTATGGACCATACCTTATCTTAAGGAAGATTGGAGAGGTTGCATATGAACTAGACCTACCTAAGGACAACATGATTCACAATATCTTTCATGTGTCATGTGTCAAAATGGCACTTGGACAATAAGTCACACCCTCACTGGAGCTGCCCCCTCTTGATGATGAAGGAAAATTAATACTTGAACCTGAAATAATTTTGGATGTGAGGGAGAAAAGGCTGAGGAACAAGGTAATTTCTCAAAGTACTTGGTGAAATGGAAGAAACTACCTATTGAAGATGCAACTTGGGAAGATGTGGATATTTTTGAGCATCCAAGTTTGAGGTTGCTTGAGGACAAGCAACATTTGGGAGGGGAGGACATTCATGTACCCAATGCTTTCTAGTTCAAAATTTGAAAAGAGCAGGAAAAATAGTGTTTTTCGACACTAAACTAAATATATTTAAATAATATTAAATAATTAAAAATAATAATAAATATTTTAAATAATAAAATTCAATCTGGGTGAACCTAAATTAAATATTTTTAAATAGTATTATAAGGAATAGACAAAATAAAATAAAAAATTGTTGGTCGTCTTACTTTAGGACCTAGCGCCTATGATTTGACAAGTATAAATACTTGTCTTGTCGACTGGGGAAAGATATGAAGAGTTTTGGATGAATTTTGGGTGCTATATTTGCAGGACGAAAACCCTATTGTATGCACATGGAGGTCTGCGAGCTAATGAGCAAGAATACCCTTGTGTTGGTGCATCTCTATGGGAGGTATATTCAAGTTGAGTTTGTGGGATTTGTTGGTGTAAATAAAGTCATGTACCTAGTTAATTCATTACTAGGGGACTTATTTACATGCTAGTTAATTTTACTTAGATCATAGGAAGGAATCTTTCTAGAAGGTGTTAGTTGTCAATAGTTATTATCTTATCTTTTGACTTGTAACACATGTGAACCTAGGTTAGTGTGATTAGTTGTCTCATGTCATATGATTAAGACACTTATCATAATCCTATGGCATCTTGCATCTCACCTTCACTATATAACCAAGGGGTCTCTCTCATTGTACATCACAACATATTATTGAATCATATTGATAAGAATACAGTTTATTCTTGTCACATTCTATTCTCTCTTTTTGTGCTTTCCATTTGGCCTCTAGGTCTTGGCATCCATAGCCAATTCTAACATGGTATTAAAGTGGGTTGAGTGCCATTGGAGAGTCCTTTTTCTGAAGAGAGATATCATATTTGGGGGTGTTCCATTTTTGGCTCTTTATTGTAGGTTTAAATTAGAGCTTGTTGGTGTAAATCTAAGCTTACCATTGCATCCAGAAGGTTTGAGAAAGTCGATTTTACATTTTGTTTTTCCCAAATCAGACATACAAGGCCCAATCTATGAGGGTTCGAAGTTGAAGAGTGGTTGCCAAATCCAAAAGGTAGCTGCATTTTTGGAGCATTTTGGGTCAAATTCGACCCTGCGTAATCCCAAAGGACCAAAACCCTCCCGGTCGACCTACTGTTTGTCCAAATCCCGGGCTTGAGTTGTCCGGGTGAGCCAAAAAAAAAAAAAATTGCCCAAGGAGCGATGCGGCCCCAAAGTTGTCATAATTATAGTGGGGTATGATTTTTGAAAAAAATTATTCAAATTTTTTAAATTTTTACGGAAAAAAAACTTTTAAAAAAAATCATTCTCTTGATTATTTATTTTAAATTTAAAAAATCAAAAAAATTGTTCTGGAACAGTGGATCCATAGACCTATACTTTGCAATACACATGTACTAGTAGGTGATCCACAGCACCAGCCATGTGGCAAACAACCAGCTGGATCCTGTAACCCACATTCATAGTCGGTCGGTTTTCAACTTGATTGGTTAATAAAAACCAACTACTTCATTCCACCAATGTATAAAAAAATTCCAAGCTGGCGAACTTTGAAATCCGAAGAGTTTGAAGATTCGGAGAATATTCAAAGATTCCTCAGCTAGGCGACCAATGACGTTTTTGGAGACATCAAATTTAAACTACCATTTGCAGCATATTCTATCAGGGTAGAGAATATTCCTTTTTGATGGTCGTCTAAACATCAAATTTCATCATGTGAATTGCTGGCGTCCTCCCTGCATCAACATTTTCTACAAAATGTTGCCCCCCTCATAGATTGCATTTTCATTTTGGCAATCCAACTTTGAAGCCCCATAATTTGCTCATTTTGGCTCCTTTTTTTTATCATTTTTTTTTATTTGGGCTAATTTTTTGTGTCTTTGCAGTGGTGCAATCAGAATTTGGTTTTGGTGTGTCTGAACTTGCGTATAAATTGGTTATACTGGTGTTGTTAGCCGTCCTTGTTTTAGAACTTGAGGGCTCATAACACTCGTCGATAACATTTTTGGGTTTTTGGAGATGCATAATTTTTTGTGTACTTCTCAATGGTATGATCAAATTGATCTCATTTTGTACCAAAAATTGTACTTGATTCTGTGGCCAAATTTGGCATTTGTATACACCAAGATCAAAGTCCACTTCATTGTTTTTGGTAAGTGGCAACTGTAAACGCACTAAGTATAAAGTGTCAAATCAGATATTGCTTGGGGCGGTTTCTTGATTGAGTAATTTGGGGGGGTAATCTTGTAGTGGTTGATTGCATTCTTTTGCTTTGTTTGTGTTCTTGCAATGGGGAAATCTCAAATTGAACTCCTAACTCCACATAATTATGCTACATGGAGAAAATCAGTATGGAACTTGTGATACCAAAATCTCTAATCTATTCTAAGCAACTAAAATGCAATGGAAAACATAAAGAAACACCTCAAAATTAGCCTAAGAAATTTATGCGTCACAAAGAGGAAAGTGTAAAATGATTGCAAATGGATTTATACCTCCCTTTTGCAGCTAAAAATCCTTAGTTGGCCCTTCATTTTGGTTGGTTGTAGCATGCTCATGATGGCTCTTGATATGGCTAGATACAAGATTTAACTATACGCTTGACTGTAGATGCAAATAGATGAAATTGATGGCTAGATGAATGTACAAAATGGCAGCATTTAGTTGCAAAATGGCTAAGTCCCCTAAATGCCTTAGAGGATGGGGTATTTATAGAGAAACTTGAATTCTAGAGGAGTTCAATGGTTGGATTTATCCAACAAGGGAGCCAAGATGAAGGGCTAAGGTGAGTTGAGGACTC
>VDFB02178059.1:6109-52600 GCA_007258455.2 Sequoia sempervirens | reverse complement strand
AATAAAAGGTATTTTTTACCTTTTATTTAACTTTTTTTTTCCCCTAACTAATCCCCTTCTTTCCCGGAGCCGCAATTTGCAAACCGTACGTCCAATCAACTCCGTTCAAAAGTCAAAATTGCTTAGTTTTTCGTCCTCTATCCAACGGTCTCCTCCATTTCTTTCTATCACGAAGTTGTTTGGGGCCCCCTTGTTTCTTCCCCAACCGCCCTCTCGAGGGGGCATACCCTATCATTTTCTTCCATCCATTTGAGGCAAGCACGGGGGCATCCCTCTCCTTTTTTTCCCTCCTCTTGGATAGCTCATTCAACCTCTTTTAGGCTGGGGCATCAATCCCTATCACTTTATTCATCCCCGACATTTTATTTTTCTTCGAAACATTGTTATTTTAACAATATTTTGAAGAGGGGCAAAATGTAGACACCCAAATTTGATCACTCCCATATGATCAAATTTACCTCTTTATTCATCAATTCTCATTAATAATTTTAATTAATATTACATCTCTCTACACATAAAGTATTTAATTTAATTAAACACTTTATTTGGTGCCTTTCTCCTCTCTAAATTAAATAAATACACCAATTTATTTAATTTAGTCATTTTAATCTTTTGAATTAAAATCAATTTAAAATTCTTCTTTTCTCTCTCCTTGTCACATCCTCCATAATCCATCACTAATTTGAATTAATTTAATTAATTCATATTTAGGGTGTGCATCTCTTAATCAATAATTAATGTCACATCCTCCTACATTTGCCACTTGTCTCTAATCTTCCATTAATTATCATAATCAAGTATTTGCACAACTTTAATCAAAGTCATTAACCACTTTTAGCACCACTTTTTAGTCAATCTTTCCATTTTTCCTTTTTGGGCATTGACCCTCTTTCCCATGAGAATTTTTAATTCTCATTTATTCATCCTATGTCTCTTTCCTCCCCATGTGAATTTTTAATTCACATTTTGTCTTTCCAAGGCTTTTAGAATGTTTAACATGTCACCTCATGCACATGTGACCAATTCCCACCTTTTTGGAAACCCTCTCTTATCCATTAGATTCTCCTATGAATGTGAATTTTTAATACACATTTATTTCTCCAACCTCTTTCTCTTTTCCCATGGAGATTTTTGAGAAATTCCAAAATTCTTCAAGTGTCATTTTCACTCCCACTTGGGGATAAGAAGTTCCTTTTTAAAGAAATCCTCTCACTCCCCAAGGTACTTGGAAGGTACTTGTCCTTCCTCCACATCATGTACCTCTCTTCCACATCACCTACACATCATCCTACCTTGGCCATCTTACAATCCACATGTCAAGATGTGAGGGCTTGTGAGTCCTCAACTCACCTTAGCCCTTGATCTTGACCTTGTTGGATAAATCTCAACCGTTGAATTCTCTAGAGAATTCAAGTTTCTCTATAAATACCCCTTCCTCTAAGGCATTGACAACACTTAGCCATTTTGCAACTAAATGTTGTCATTTTGTGCACTCATTTAGCCATCAATCTCATCCATTTTTATTTGCATCCAAGCACATAGTCAAATCTTCCATTTAGCCACATCAAGAGCCATCAAGGAGCATACAAATCAATCGAAATCAAGGGCCAACCAAAGAGTTTCAGCTGCAAGAAGGAAGGTATATCCATTTGTCTTCATTTAACACTTTCCTCTTTGCATTTACAAATTCCTTAGGCTAATCATGAGGTGTTTCATTATGTTTTGCATTGCATTTTAATTGCTTAGAAAAGGTTAAACATTTTGGATATCACAATTTCAACTTAGGAAATTTTGTTCATCTTCATTCATTTGCCAATGGTGGAATTTTTATCAATTCATTTGGACAATTTTCCTCGGAAGCACATCATGGAAGACATTTAATCCCGACGCCTAGCATGTTTTATTTCCATCACCTTCAACGCCTTACATATTATCTTCATCACCTTTACACTTTGGGCGCATATCCAACTTGAAGGTGAATATTAAACTTCACCATGCCTAGCAATATTTTCCATTAAATTTCCAATGCCTAGCATCAACTTTGTTTTCACCACCTTGTATTTACCTCACCACCTTAGGCGCAAATGACACTTGAAGAAGAATATTGAACTTTACCACGCCTAGCATCCTTATTCATCACTTAGCACCCTCAACGCCTAGCAACACTTACACCACCCCTTTTTCCTCACCACCTTAGGCGCATTTCACACTTGTTGAAGGATAAAACAATTTGAACGCATAGCATGTGACCTTTCATCTCCCTCGTTTTTGTCCTCACATGCTCTCTTTTGGGCGCATTTAGGCATGAGAGGAGGACGAGTTTCTAACTTAGAAACTTTTAGCATTTGCTTTGACTTGTTGACTTCTTGTTTGGGCGCATATCCTATGATGTGAAGGATGACCTTTGAGCTTCCTTATTTTTGTCTTCACATGGCCCCATTTGGGCGCATTTTGCTATGTGTGGAGGATGGGCGCATATAGGAGGGGGAGAGGGATTTTCAATTTCCAACACCTAGCATGTGACTCTTTGACTTCCTTGTTTTGTCCTTACATGGCCTCATTTGGGCGCATTTTGCCTAGGCTAAAGGATGAAGCTTCCAATGTGTTTTGACTTCTTCTTTGAATCCTTGACTTCCTCTCAAGATGGGCGCATTTGGCCATAGGAGGTGGATGAAGCCTTATACTTAGAAATTTTTTCAACACCTTGATCAAGGATGGCGCATCTGGAGGTGGCAGGTGGATTTTCAACACTTAAAATATTTTTCAATCATGTTGAAGGCAAGCTGGGCGCATTTGAGAGTCAAGCCAGACTTATCTTCCTGCCTTAGAATTTTCTAACACTTTCATCCTCCTTTGGGCGCATTTTACATGTCTAGCAGGATAAACTCCAGACTTGGAAATTTTTTCAGCCACTGCCAGCTTCTTCTTCCTTTGGCGCATTTCAGGGGTGGTGAAGGATATTTTCAACACTTAGGCATTTTTCTCATCTTCACCAGTCAGCTCACAGCTTACTATATTTAGTAAGCTCTTTGATTTTCCCTCTTCTGGAGCTCAAATTGATTTGAAATTTTGAACACTGGACCTTCACGACTTCATCAACCTGTTGACATTGTTATTCTGAGCTTACCTGCTACAAATAGCATATTTCTGAAGGTAGTTTGCTATTTATAGTAACTACTCGCTTCTGATACCTCCACAACTCCGTTTGATTTGAAATCTAAATGAAGCGCTCCTCACCACGTGACTTGCCTGCTGACATCGGCACCTGACGTTGATTTACTATTTTTAGCCAGTTTTTGAAATGACTTACTATAAATAGTAAGTGCTCCGTTTGCCCTCAAATTTTACCAGCAGATAGCTTGAAAGATGCTGATCGCGGTGGTATACACCAGTTTTTGAAAATTCCGGCATCTGACCCCTCATTTTGGGTCCCGGAGCTGGAAACCCTAATTCATCTTGCATGTATATCAGACGATCTCCGTTTGTTCTCGTTTCTGTTGCATTGTGATCAGTTTGTGATTCTGAAGTGTTGGGAGGCGGCTGTCAGGATGCATCTGCTAAAAATAGTAAGTTGCTGAAGGAGTGATCATCTCTGTTTGCATGTCACATCATCGCGAAGCTCTCGAAAAACCCATAAAGAATATGCAGACATGCAAAGGAAACCCTGACATGCAAACCCTAAAAATAGCCTCGGAAGGCTAAACTCTAAAAGTCGTTATCTCACTTTGCATGTTACACCACTGCGAAGGTCTCCAAAAACCCAAAAGGAACATCCAAACATGCGTTGAAAAACTCTGCATCTAAGCCCTGAAATCTGCTCTGGAAGCTGAACTCCTAAAAATAGTAAGTTGTCTATTTCAGCTCAAATTTTGCCAGCGAGCAGCTTGATGTGTTATGGACACAGTGTGACTGTCGGAATTTCAAGGATGCTAACGGAATACCTAGAATTGCACACTTACTAAAAATAGTAAGTAGTCAGAATTTGATGAAACTCAGCTGAGAGTCTACTGGAAGCATACTGACAGCAATGTTAAGCTCTGTTTTCAATTTATTCACTTCATTTGATTTTGGATTGACCAGAAAAGCACAAACCCTAATTCCACAGACTTGGCCAAATTTCACGTTTAGGCTCACAGGCGGGAACGTCCCTGAAAAGGCAGACAGCAGAAAGAGAGGGAGAGAGACAAAACCAAAGCCAAAAGACCGGAATGGAGCAAAAATTAGGGGTCCCCATCTTGAATGGGGCGATGTGTGAAAAGGTCACAACACTACCCTGCGAACTCGTGGATCTTGAATGGCCCTAGACACAAGGAATCAAATTTTCCATGCATTACCTTGGGCTCATGTCTCTTGTCCCATAATAGGACTACATCTCTGATCTCGAAGTCTCACTGACGAGCCTTATCAAAAATCTTCTTTACTCACTTCTGATGTTGAGTAATTCTATCAACAACCTCCACCCTTTCTTCCTGTAGCTTCATTAGGTGCAGGACGCGCTTCTCAATTAGATCTTTGAACTCACCATCTTCCACTACGGATGCCAACTGCAAAGTGGACAACTCCAGTGTAATAGGTAGCATAGTCTCTGTACCATACATGATTATAAAGGGTGAAGTTTGAATGGCTCTCTTGGGAGTAATTTTGTCAGCCTAGAGAGCGTCATAGAGTCTTTTGTGCCAAGCTCGTTGATTGGAATCAACTAACTTGCATATAATTGTGATGATGTTTTTGTTTGATGACTTGGCTTGTCCATTACCTTAAGGGTAATAATTTGATGAGTGTGACAAAGTGATGTCGTGATCAAAAAAAATTCTAATAGCTCCTCAAATGAGAAACTTGTTGCATTGTCTATCACAATTTTTTGTGGTACCTCGTAGCGCGAAATAATATTCTCCTTCAAAAATTTGTGCACGAATTTTGAGGTAGCCTACTTGGTAGGATGTAATGTCCCCTTCTCATCAGTGATCAGCTCAGTTACTCATCAGCCTATTCCGGAGGCCTGTAGGCTCATTGAGGTAAAATTGAGGTAAAATTAGGTTTGAGGCATTTTCTGGGTGTTTACTATTTATAGTAAATACTATTTTTAGCAGTGGTCCTGTTGGCAGTGCTTCAGTGTGTTCTTTTCTTGTTGGAGCAATTGGTATTTTTGATGCAGGCTTCAATATTCAGTATTTGTTGGCATGTTTTTAAATACAAGGCAATTAATGTTCTATTTTCCAGTTGACCCCTTGGCCTAGTGAAATCACTTTAAGTTGTTTTAAAAAAAAAGTGGGTCTTTGAGGGTACGCCTTCATGAAGGAGATTAATATTTTTTAAATAAAGTTTGTGTTGCCTTGAAGTGGGACGCCATCTTAAGGATTTATGAATTTTGGAAATTTGAAAAGTTTCTTCAGTGGCTTTTGGCGTGCCTTGAAGGGAAGTTGATGAGTTTTCTTCTTCTCTATAAAAAATGAGGCTTGCTCCAGCATTTGGTATGCATGAATTTATGATATTGTTATTCTATCGAAATGACATTGTGAATATTTCTTCGAGGGATGCTTACCTCCTAGATTTCAACCAATTTCGTGTTTGCAAGACAACACCTAGTTGGTCTTATTGCTGCTTCTCACTCAGACTAGCAGATGGAGTTCAATTGTTGATGAATTTTGGAGTTTTTATCAGTTTTGGTGTTGCTGGTTTGTCTACAGCTGAAATCAATTTTTGCTTACAGCTCTTTGGACATTGTGAATTTTGTTTTGGGTATTTGAGCAATGTTTTTGTTGGCCTTGGGTGACCCTTCCTGCAAATTTTGAGATTTTATTTTGAAGAACTCAATTTTCTAGAGAAAATCGTACTTCCCAGCTGGGTCGTACCATTTGGAGAGGCATTGAAGTTTGTGCCAAATTGTTGAGGGCTTCTAGTTGTTGTTTCAGTGTTCAAAATTGGTCGCCAGTCTTCCAGAGGACCTTTGCAATTAATTTGGCATCATTTGGAGGTATACCAGTAGAGTTATGAGCATTTCTTTGTTTTCACAGTTGTTGGTTTTCAATATCAGTTTGCTGGTTTTGTAATCAGATTGATAGAAGTTCAGTTTTGTCCTTTAGTTTTCAATATGGGAGTGTTAAATCATTGATAAAACTCATTCTCCTATTCTTATCTTTGTTCTCTATCATTGTAATACTTGTAATTTGCAGACTTTTGAAATGTAAGGTTGAGATATAGTAGTACTAATCCAACCAATGTTATTTGCTGCAATTACTTGTAAAATTTCACATTAAATATCCATGGATGGTTTACCGCCAGTGTGGAGAATTGAACTTGTATCTCTCTTTGTACCCACTATCAAGTGGTGAGTCTCCACTCCTAAGTGGATGCCCGCCGCAGCGGAAGAATTAGTTAGTTAGCGTTTCTATGGCTGGTTATCCGCCTAGTTATTTCAATTTCTAATAATTACTCCATCATATGTTAGCACCTCGCCCTCACTGGGATCTTGAGTGCACATTCTTGACGTTGAGTTTTATCTTCAGTTTCAGTTGCATTCTATTTCTGTATCAAGTTTGGATCCTAGGGATCCTCTGACCATATGCCCGCCCCTCTTCCTTAAATGGTTTTAGGGCGCATTCTTGGTTAGAGTTGTTTTGATAGTGTTTTGGATTTGGCGCTAACGCTAATCAAGTCGGCCAAGTGTTGGTGATTGTGTAAAACTGTGGCAAAAAAATTGGTTAGCATATTTCATAGGAATAGCCTCAACCCACTTCGTGAAATAACTTGTAGCTATAAGGACACAAACATGCCCCTTACTGAACATGGATTGATAGGACCTACAAATTCTAAACCCCATTACTAAAATGGAGCATCAATGACAACTGGCCTGAGTGGAATGGCTGCCAACTTAAGTTTTCCAACAAATTGCTGACACATTTGACATTTGTGCACCCAATCATATGCGTTGCAAAACATAGTCGGCCAGAAAAACTATGCTTGCGGTATTTTAAATGGTGTAACCCTTGATGAAAAGTGGCCACCGGATGCTTCACTATGAAATTCTTCCAACAAATGCCCTTGTTGGTCCTTGTTAACGCACAACAAAATTGTTTCATCAAGCCCTCGCTTGTATAAAATGTTATTCATAAGCACATAATTCTACGCTTTCAATTTCAATGTTCTCTTCTGCTGTTTGTCCATGTGGTTTGGACATTCGCCATAAGTTAAAAAGTACCATATTTTAGCATACAATTCATCTACAAAAGCAACCAATAGGACCATGGGAAGATCCTCTTTAATTTCAGGTTCGTGTTCACCAACGGCCTGGTGCTTTTGATCACCATCTTCTACTATCAACTGACAAAGACCTCTCCCGTCAACTAGTTTGGTTGGCTTGATCTCCAATCATACTCTTGAACTTTTGCAATTTTGTTACCTCTCTTTGTGCCCATCTCCTATTGATTTAACACACTTTTAACTACTAGATCAGTAACATATAATGTTGTTTGGGAGTTCAAGATATAAAATCTGAAATTCTTCACAGCTCTAACAACTACATGTGTTCTTCTCAATCTAAAAATACCGAGATTCACTATCCTTGAAACTATTGCTCATGAAAGCAATTGGAGACTTAGTTTCTTCATTCAATTTATGTGTTAATATGGCAGATTTAGTGTGTTCCAATGTGTAACAATAAAGGATAAACTCCTTATCAAATTCAGGATGGACCAGCACTGGTGCTTAGCTGATGGCTTCTTTTATTTTGACAAACACCACCTTGCCTTCTTCTATCCACTTGAACATGGACGTTTTCTTCATCATAGCGGATTTATCTTTTGTCAACTCTGAGATGTCTGGTACAAACCTTCGTATGAAGTTCACTTTACCAAAGGAGTGTACCCCCTTTTTTCCTATTGGAAGAGACAGGTTTTTGATGGAATCAACCTGACTAGGGTCAATTCAAGTTCCTTCCTTGGAGACAATGTGGCCAAGAAACTTACCCTCCGTCACCGTAAAGATGGAATTTTCGGGATTCAAGGAAATCTTATGATACCTGCATCTTTCAAACACTTCCACTAAGTGTGAAAAATGATCTCCCTGCTTCTTTGAGAAAGCGGTCAGGTTGTCAAGGTAGATGACAATCAATTTGTTCTTCAAATCCCCAAACGCCAAATGCATGGCTCTTTGAAATGTAGCACCGGCATTGATATGGCCAAAGGGCATTCTTACATAGGAAAATGTACCCCATGGGCTAGTGAATGCCATCTTCAACTGATCTTCAACCACTACAATCTAATTGTATCCAAAGAAACCGTCAAGTAATGACAACATTTCCAAACTGATGACTATCTGCAAGGTATGCTCCATGATTGGAAAGGGATAGTTATCCTTGAGGGATGATTGGTTTAAGTTCCTAAAATCTACACAAATTCGGATTTCTCCATTCTTTTTATGCACAAGAACTATGTTTGACACCCAAGTGGAATGATGAATTGGAAAAATCATCTTTGCATCCACCATTTCCTGAATTTTTGCATAGATTGTATCTTGAATTCATAGATTATAGTGTCGTTGCTTCTTCCTGGAGGGCTTGGCATCAAGTTTTAGGGGAATTGTATAAGACAATTCTTTGGGTGTGAAGACCTTCAAGTCTTCGTATGAGCAAGCGAAAACATCTTGATATTGCTTGAACAAAGGGATGAACCTTTCACTTTCTTCTGTAGTACAACACTTGCCCAAATTAACAAGTCGAGGCTTGTCTTCAATACCAATGTTTACTTGATAATGTTCAGTAGAGGTCTTATCACTTGAGTTCCTCTGATCTTGGACATATTTGTCATGCCTATTAAATATATTCTCCAAGGACACTAGACCCTTGGGAATCTGATTGTGTAGAAACCCTTGTTCTCACTTTCTCTGAAACTGCTTGTTTTTCCTTGTTTTCGGACATTTTTGGCTTTTTTGTGTTTTTGCATGAACAAATGAAAGTTGCGATTTTTGAAAGAAATTGCTTTAAAATGTAAATAAAATATTACAATGCCAATAATGATGGAAACTACGAGATCTAATGATGCCAGTCAATTTATTAATCTTCTAGATCGATTACAGATAAGATCTGGTAACATGCAAAAAAAAAAGCAACAATGTTATTGATGAAAAATCTAATTGTTGCAGCCACCTGTGAAGCTATTGAAATGATACGCCCATCATGGATTTCCAACTTTCCCCTGCGCCTGATGATCCAGAATGAGTCTAGATGAAAATGCGCCCCTGTTGGTGAAGACACAATGCCCAAAGGTGAAGCGCTTTTCCCATTGTGAATGGTATGGCCTGGTACAAGGAAATACGGCCCAGCAACAGCCTAGTACGGCTCAACAACAGTAGTAACAAATCTGTACGGAACTTAAAAGATATGTCTGGAACTTGGAAAATGGTCGCCAATACTGAAGAACCCTTCCCAGATGATTTCCAAACCAAAACCCTGATGATAACTCAATGATTGAAGCTCTGTGATAACCTCTGGATGAAGCTATCTCTCCGACAGGCAATAAATCAGCTGATATCTCACAGCCTCTGAACTGCACACACTGAAGATGGCTCGTTCTCCAATGCAAGATGAAAACTGAAACCCTTGGCTCTGTTCTCAGAAGGTCTTAGCAAAAATTCAATTTTCAACATAATGAGCTCAAATCCCAATGAAACCCTTATAACCTCAAAAAGTTGACTTTTTCCTCAAAAGGCATCATTTAAATAAAAGTTGAATTTCAACTTTTAATTTTTCAATAGTCTCGACGCACTTTTAATATAATTAAAAAGTGGCCCCCTTCAATGTTGGTCGAACCCTTCAAGAAATCACTTAAGTTATAATATTAAATAATATTATAACTTTATAATATAAGCTTCAATAATTAATATTTAATTTGACAATTAAAATATTAATATCTTTCTCAATTTACGTCCGATTAACGAACCGTCTGAAGCTGGAGAATAAGTGATTGATTTTGCAAATGACCAAACCATACTGCTAAAAATAGCAGGGGTTCTCCACTGAATGACCCAACTTACTAAAAATAGCAAGTCAGGCAAATGATGTCTGAACGACCCCGAACGAAAGCCAAACTGAACAATCCTGCAACTGGAGCTAAGCCAAGCCTCAATCAGACGCTCTATCCACCCTATCAGCCTACGAGGTTCACATAATAGGCTAATCAATGATCTGAGAGATGTCAATTGGAAGGGGACATTACAGTCCGCCCCTCCTGAAATTGCTTGTCCTCAAGCAATCTCAACTCCGGATGCTGCAAAATCTCCTCGCTCTCCCACGTAGCATCCTCTACTGGTAAATCTCTCCATTTCACCAAATATTCCCTGATAGTCCTCCTGCGCAACTGTCTCTCTCTGTACTCTAGGATAGACTCAGGTACTAAGATCAACTTTCCCTCATCATCTAAGGGAGGTAAAACTGTTGAAGGTACCACACGGTGTCCCAACGCCTTCTTGAGACGTGACACATAAAAAACATTGTGGACCTTGCTATCCGCCGGAAGCTCTAGCTCATAAGCCACCTCTCCAACACACCTCAGAATCCTGAAAGGACCATAATATCGTGGCTTAAGCTTCTCCGAACCACTCTTCCTAAAAGTAGACTGATGGTAGGGCTGCAGCATGAGGTATACCATGTCTCCCACCTCAAAAGACCTCTCTGTCCTCTTCTGATCTGCGTACTGCTTCTGCTGATTCTGTGCCTTAGCAATATTCTCCTTGAGAGCCCTCATAGTGTCCTGACTCTCTTGCAATAGATTTCTAGCACTAGGCACTCTACTGTCACTCAGTAGCAAATCCAGAAAGCTAGGCGCTTCATAACCGTACAACGCCATGAAGGTGGACATCTGAATGGTCATGTGAAATGTAGTATTGTAGCAATACTCACACAAATAAATCCACTTGACCCACACCTTTTGCTGCCCTGCAATGTAGTTCTTGAGGTAACCTTCCACCCACTTGTTCACTATCTCCATCTGACCATCAGTCTGCGTGTGGTAACTGGTGCTCGGTGTAAGCTCGGTCCCACAGAGTCTGAACACCTCCTGCCAGAAGTGACTCAAGAACCGACTATCCCTGTCGCTGACTATACTCCGAGGCAACCCATGTAATCTGAAGACCTCACGGAAGAAGACCTCTGCTACCTGTGTAGCTGTGTAGGTTGTGGTGATCGGAAAGAAGTGGGCATACTTCGTCAACCGATCCACAACTACATATATACAATCCCGTCTTTGGGCTTTAGGCAAGCCCGTAATAAAATCCATCGACAGGCATTCCCACTTCCTATCAGGAATCGGAAGTGGCTGCAATAATCTTGCCGGATATATGTTCTCCTGCTTGTTTTGCTGACAAACAGGGAACTCACGCACATACTGAAGAACATCCGCCTTAACACCCTTCCATGTAAATCTCTCTCGAATCTATCTGTATGTTTTGAAGTACTCGGGATGCCCTGCTGTAGGTACATCATGAAAGGCTCGCATGATAGTGTTCTTCATCTCTGATCCTGGGATCAAGAAAATCTTGTTCTTGTAAATGATCAAGTCATTCACAAGTGTATACCTGGTGTCAATCATAGTTCCCTCAACAATACTGGATGCCCAAGTATCTTTGGCATACTCTGCCAGAATCAAATGCCTCCAGTCCTCTACAATGTGTACCATTGAACTCAGATAAGGCCAGCGTGAGAGAGCGTCAGCCACTACATTCTGGGTGCCCTTGATGTAGGTGATATCAAAGTCATATGCCTGTAACTTACTCACCCACTTCTGCTGACGATCGTTCAAATCTCGCTGCCCCAGGAAATGCCTCAAACTGTTGTGGTCAGTTTTAATGCAAAACTTACTGCCCACAAGATACTGCCTAAATTTGGCCAAGGCATGCATTATGGCCAGCATCTCCTTATCATAAATACTGTAGAGCCTCTCTGGTCCTCTGTAATGTCCCCATTTTGGCCATACACTCTTCTTTGACTGATAGCCTATTTCCGGAAATCCGTAGGTTGATCAGAAGTGAAATTAGGGTTTCCTTGCTTGGAGATTTGTGGCATTTCTAGGTATTTACTATTTTTAGTAAATACTAATTTTGGCAGTGGTTCAGTTGTGAGCCTTCATTTAAGTCATTTTCAGTTGGAGCAGTGGCTTGGGTTTGATTTTGGCTTTAAAAAGCATTATCTTGGTGAAATAATATATTTCAAGGCATTAATGTTTTAATTTCAAGTTGACCCCTTGGCCTAGTTCATTAACTTTAAGTTGTGTTTAAAAGGTGGCCATGAAGGGGGACGCCCTCATGAAGGAGATATTAAATATTTAATAAAGTTTTCTTGTTCTTTGAAGTGGACGCCATTCTAAAGGATGATTTAATATTTTGAATTTTAAAATATTTCAAAAGGGGACTTTTGGCGTCCCATTCTTGGAGGAGTTGTGGGAATTTGAAAATTCACCTCTTTTTCTATAAAAGAGAAGTTTTGCTCCAGCTTTTATCATTGAATGTTTATGCTAATGTTATGCTCTCAAAATGACAACTTGTTTAATACTTCGAGGAATGCTTACCTCCTAGTTCCAATCCAATTTTGTGTTTGAAAGACAACACCTAGTTGGTCTTATTGCTACTTCTCATCCAGACTAGCAGATTGTGCTCAACAGAAGAAGTTTTGATGATAATTCCAGTTTTTGAGTTGCTGATTCATACACAGCTGAAAGTGAAAATTTGAATGCATCTCCTAGGATAAATTTATTATGGTTATGGGTATTTTTGCTGAGTGTTTGTTAAGCCAAGGCGCCCCCTCTTGCAAAGTTTGAGATTTAATTTCAAAGTTTCTGATTTTTAATGCCAAAATCGCCCTTGAAGAGGGCCGTACCATTCTTGGAAGCTCTGGGAATTGTGCCAGAAATATAGGTGCAGTTTAGTTGCTGTTTGATGATCAGAATATGTTCGCCTACCTTCTAAGAAGACACAGCAAAAGACGACATTCGATTCGGAGGTGAATTAAGTGAGTTATGAACATTTCATTGATTTACATAGTTGCAGATTGACATTTCCAGTTTACTGTTTTCTGTATCAGACTTTAGAAAGTTCTGATTTTTGATTCATTATCAGCAGTTAGAGAGTTAAATAATTGTAAGAGATCATCTATGACTCGTGTTTGAAGACTATTGTAATTCTTACGTAATTTGCAACTTATTTCTTATTTGTACAAACTGTAAACAGTAGTACTGTTCCAGTTTTAATTGCTGCAATTAATTCTTCTTCTTCTCACATAAGTACCCCTGGATGGTTTACCGCCAGTGAAGATAATTGATTGAAACACTCTTATACCCACTTCATAGTGGTGAATCCCCACAATTCTATGGATGCCCGCCGCAGCGGATGAATTGTTTTAATTGTAATCTTTTCCCCCCACTATTTGGTGGTAGTGTGGAAATTCTCTTCATGGCTGGTTATCCGCCTATTAATTTCTAGCTTTCAATTAAACACTCCGTCATATGTTAGCACCTCGCCTTCAGTGGGATCTTGAGTGCACATTCTTGACGTTGAGTTTGTTTTATTTCAAGTAATTGTTTTTAGTTTCTCCGCCATATGACAACACCTATCCTTCCTTGGGATTGAGTGTGCATTCTTGGCGTTGAGTTCTTTCAAGCTTGGATTTTCAGTTTTTGGTGCTAACGCTAATCAAGTTGGCTAGTGCTGGTTTTTATTGTGTAAAACTATTGAAAAAATTGGTTAGCATATTTAATTGGTATCAGAGCAGAAGACCCTGCCATCCTGTGGCAAATTTGCAGTTGTGTATCAGATGAGTGACAGAGATCTCCGGTACTACACCGATAGTCAAAGCAGATTTTAGTTCAGCTCCTTGTGGTATCCAGAAGTTGGCAGTTAGGCATGGCTAATGAAGAAGAGATGAAGTTGGCAGAGACTCTCTTTATGGCTGGAAAGAGACTTGGTAAAGAATTTCAGTCAAGAGAAGATGAACAAAACATTCTTCATTTGTTAGAACAATGTTTGAGACAAGTGAAGCAATCACCTTCAGAGAAAATGGAGTTGGCACTAGCTCCTACAGTGAATTTTTTGAATCAGCCCTATTGGTTGGGGCATCCTGATGAAGAAACCAAGCTACTGATTTCTTCCTGTTTCATGGAGATAATAAGAATTGTAATTCCCCAATTGCCCTATGATGTCGAAACTATGAAGACCATATTAAATATGATAGTGGAAAGTTTTCAAGACCTTGATGAAATTGATAGCAATCAGTACTCCAGAAGAGCTACTATATTGAAGATCTTTTCTGAACTCAAAACAAGTATTTTGTTGGTTGAATTGGGTATGCAAGATCAAATATATTATTTGATCCATTACCTCTTCATTTCAACTTGGAGTGAACAAGAAGAGGATGTAGTTGCAGCAATGAGAAGCATTTTAATTTTAACTATCAATGAGATGGATGACATTCCAAAATCCGTCTTAACTTTTCTGTTAAACATTCATGAACAAGAAGGAAAGGATTCCTCTACTGCTGATATGTTGATAAGAGATTTGTTCATTTAGTGTGATAGAAAATTGAAGCCACACATGAGGAAGATAGAGCAGAAAAATGAGGTAGTCATTAATGCAGAAGTCGGAAATAAAATATTGTTTCTCAATGATTGTAAGGTTGTTTCTCAAGAAATACCTATTGATATGCAGTTGTCCGCACATGCTGAGGGTGAGTGTAGGGAGGCAACATCAATTTTGAATACATATGAAGAATTTATGACAAGTGACCAAGAAGATTTCTTTGGTATGTATGTGGATGCTAATGATAAAATCAGCAACACATCTATTCATGATGGGTTTGTTGAAGATAAAAATGATAAATTAATCAAAGCAGCCAGCTTTGATGACTCTTATTTCCAGTATGATGACGGTGGCGAAGGCGGTATTGAGCTTGATCATCAAACTAAGCTCTTGGAGGAAGTTACTGATGAAGATTTCAGTTTGAATGGAATGAGGAGTGACTCATTCAATGAGTCAACAATCCAAGAGGAGCATGAAGATCTTGTTCCTGTTGATCATTACAATCAACCCTTTTGCATTTGGGATCCTGGTGAGATGGCACCAAGGTATGTTAAAGAACTTGAGTGGGATAAATTTCCCTTTGATCCTGATAAAGTTCAAAATTCATTTTGTATTGCAAGCTATGAAGTCATTGGAGAAGACGTTGTCTTTGATGAAGAAGCTTGTCTGGCAAAGCTCCATAAAGATTCCTTTGAGGTAGTAGTAGCCACTAAAGCAGAGTATGTTGCTACCAAGACTTTAAGAGAATCAATCAATAATGATTCATTGTTTGAAAATATTGTTGTTAGGAAGGAAGCTGATTTTGAGAATCAAGTCAAAGAAAATAAATCAAAAAGTTGATGTTTGATGAGCAAAGCTTCTTTGCTGATTTTGATCATGGGCCTAAAGAGCTGCAAGTTTTGAAGGATAACTTAATGGTTTCAGAAGAGAAAATTGTTAAAGCATTATCAAGATTTGATAGCACACACAATTTTGTTGAAGAACTCTACTGGAAGTCACAGTTTGAAGAGAGACAAAATGGAGTTAAAGGAGTCACTCTTTCCAAGTTGCAAACTATCAAAGAAGCTTTGGAATCATTAAAGATAGATTATTTGCATTTGCTCTCAGATAGGGATAATGCCATTAAGTTTGCAGAAGAGACCTATGATGCCTACCAAGAGAGGGAGAAAGAGGTTGATCATCTTTACCTTGATCTTTCCTTAGCTCATCACTCTTTATGCAAGGGAGAAAATCAAACTCCTATTGCAGCCACACTTGAAGGACAAGAAGCTGATACAAGGATTATGGAGATCAAGCAAATAGTTGAAGGTATTAATGAACTCCATAATGATGAAACCTTGCTTAATTTTAAGGAGATTCATGAAGATGATGGTAATTGGAAGGTAAATCAAGAGTGTGAACTCTTGAGTTGGGAAGAGAACTTGCCTCAAGAAGTGATAGCTTGCAGCCATGAGCTTGAATCAACAAAGTGCATGTTAGCGAATGTTCAGTTGGGTGTAATGGAGGTAGGAGACCAGCTAGTTGATTTCAAACTTCTCAGAGAATGTAGGGACGAGATATATTCTGTGATTGATAATCCTCCAAGCTTGCTTGTAAGTGAATGCATAAGAGGTTTAGAGAATTCAGTTTCCATATGGAAAGTATTGATTCATGACGACTTCCCCATCTTTGACACCAAGGTGTTAAAACATGTTTTGGTAAGACATATTGTTTACATGCCTGATAGTTTATCCTTTGGATTGAGTAATGCTCACACTATCCTGTCTTGGGAGAAGGATTTGAAGACGATGTTTGTTTCAGGCTCCCTTGTTTTTGAAGCTTTCTTGGATAGACTTCAATGGTTTACCAAAGAAGTCAATAATTTTCTGGGTGTGCAATTGGAGTTGATTGGTACTCAGGAATTTGTTGTGAAAAATCTTTTGGGGTATGGTAGGAAGATGCATTGGAGGGATAAGGATCAAACTTTCAAAATTAATGGTGTTTTTTCCTTTCTTACCAGCCACTTGATGAGTCCATTTGTTTATCAACAAATGGACTGGAGAGAAATTTTGAGCAAAGAATGGTTCTTTGCTGTAATGGAACTCTTAGAGTGGGTGTTTCCACCCTTGTGTTCGAGCAATTTGGTCAAGATGAATGTGGATTTTCAATATTGCAGCAGCTGTTCCTACTCTTGTTTGCAGATTTCTTTGAACTCTAATGTTGAGTCGATTTGGTGGTAGCTGCTGGTCACTCCATTGCAACAGCAACGAGTGAAGATTCTAGACTTTTTACTCAAGAAGTTTGGGAGAAAGTTGAACCTAAACAAATTATTTACTTTCTTAACAATCTATCTCTTGAGTTGAGTGATGTTTTGGCTCATCCTAGTCCTTTGAGGGAATGGGAATTGAGGACAACTTTTGTTTTGCGCTCCATTAATGTTGATGTTTTCATGGGTGGGCTACATGGGTTTATCAAAGAAGACTCTAAATTCTTGAGTTTGCATTTTACCTTGATTTGTACTTGGAGAAGTGTTGTGTACTATTTCAGATGCATTGGAGAACATTTTCAGTTGAGTATCCATGTTTGGAATCCTCAATTTGGCTTGATGGAGATTGTTACAAGTAGAAAGAGGAATTTTTTGAAGGTTCTTTTTGCTCATCAACTAGTGAATTGGAGAGATATTTCAAACAAACGATGGTTTAATGTTGGTTTGGAGTTTCTTGAGAAGATGTTTTCAGCCTTGGTCGTGAGCAATTACTCTATTATGGACGTTGATTTTCAGTATTGCAGCAACTGTTCAGTTCATTGCATGATGATTTTCCTAAAATCAGATTTTGAGAGGTTCATTTCAGTTTTCATAGGCAGCTGGTAAATTCATTCTTCCTCTTCTCAATCTTTTTTGAGTAATGGTTTATGGCCTCAAAAGTGGGTAATGATGCTCCATAGTGATTTGGACCAGATTTGGATAGTGTATAAGTTCCTTTCCAGTGATTTACTCTATACAATTTCTTGCACTAGTGTTTGGGGCAGCGAACCCTTGCTTGTTTGGGTTCAACTTTTTGAGACTTTTGAGATTTTAGTGGGAGTTTTCATAAATTTTCTTGCATATATCAGAATTATGCAGAAGAAGTATTATACATCTTTGAGGAGCTTTGATGATGCGACTGTTATGAACATGCAAAGGGTTGTTTATTCTTTTACAAATAACTATGATGGAGTTACATTTGTTGTTGTGTTTTGGTTTGATGTTTTGAGGAGTGATGTTGATGAGAATATCTTTGAGTTGTTTAGAGTAATCTTCTTTATTCTCAGGATGGTGATTGACATTAACATCGCAGATATTAATTCCTCAGAGTTTATTGGGCAGGAGATGCTGCTAGATTTTGATTCCACTCCTTCCATGTTTTTCAGTTTGAATTTTAGGCATGTTATCTCCTTGAGGTTGCAGGGATGGTTTATGCAGTTTTGGTGCAGTGATTTCATTCGTGGGATCAGAGTAGAGCAGCATCAGCATGATGGAACCTTTCCGAAATGGACTTGGGACCCTGGGGTCTTACATGTTTGGTGGGATCAGTTTGGAGTGTTGTGGCATTGCTTGAGGTCAAGCAATTTTGGGAAGGGCAGACTGTAATGTCCCCATTTTGGCCATAGGCTCTTCTTTGACTGATAGCCTATTTCCGGAAATCCGTAGGTTGATCAGAAGTGAAATTAGGGTTTCCTTGCTTGGAGATCTGTGGCATTTCTAGGTATTTACTATTTTTAGTAAATACTAATTTTGGCAGTGGTTCAGTTGTGAGCCTTCATTAAGTCATTTTCAGTTGGAGCAGTTGCTTGGGTTTGATTTTGGCTTTAAAAAGCATTATCTTGGTGAAATAATATATTTCAAGGCATTAATGTTTTAATTTCAAGTTGACCCCTTGGCCTAGTTCATTAACTTTAAGTTGTGTTTAAAAGGTGGCCATGAAGGGGGACGCCCTCATGAAGGAGATATTAAATATTTAATAAAGTTTTCTTGTGCCTTGAAGTGGACGCCATTCTAAAGGAGGATTTAATATTTTGAATTTTAAAATATTTCAAAAGGGGACTTTTGGCATCCCATTCTTGGAGGAGTTTTGGGAATTTGAAAAGTCACCTCTTTTTCTATAAAAGAGAAGTTTTGCTCCAGCTTTTATCATTGAATGTTTATGCTAATGTTATGCTCTCAAAATAACAACTTGTTTAATACTTCGAGGAATGCTTACCTCCTAGTTCCAATCCAATTTTGTGTTTGAAAGACAACACCTAGTTGGTCTTATTGCTACTTCTCATCCAGACTAGCAGATTGTGCTCAACAGAAGAAGTTTTGATGATAATTCTAGTTTTTGAGTTGCTGATTCATACACAGCTGAAAGTGAAAATTTGAATGCATCTCCTAGGATAAATTTACTATGGTTATGGGTATTTTTGCTGAGTGTTTGTTAAGCCAAGGCGCCCCCTCTTGCAAAGTTTGAGATTTAATTTCAAAGTTTCTGATTTTTAATGCCAAAATCGCCCTTGAAGAGGGCCGTACCATTCTTGGAAGCTTTGGGAATTGTGCCAGAAATATAGGTGCAGTTTAGTTGCTGTTTGATGATCAGAATATGTTCGCCTACCTTCTAAGAAGACACAGCAAAAGACGACATTCGATTCGGAGGTGAATTAAGTGAGTTATGAACATTTCATTGAATTACATAGTTGCAG
Source organism: Sequoia sempervirens (assembly GCA_007258455.2). Classification (NCBI taxonomy): domain Eukaryota; kingdom Viridiplantae; phylum Streptophyta; class Pinopsida; order Cupressales; family Cupressaceae; genus Sequoia; species Sequoia sempervirens. The sequence goes on along the minus strand of VDFB02178059.1, from coordinate 33,343 downwards.
ATTGACATTTCCAGTTTACTGTTTTCTGTATCAGACTTTAGAAAGTTCTGATTTTTGATTCATTATCAGCAGTTAGAGAGTTAAATAATTGTAAGAGATCATCTATGACTCGTGTTTGAAGACTATTGTAATTCTTACGTAATTTGCAGCTTATTTCTTATTTGTACAAACTGTAAACAGTAGTACTGTTCCAGTTTTAATTGCTGCAATTAATTCTTCTTCTTCTCACATAAGTACCCTTGGATGGTTTACCGCCAGTGAGGATAATTGATTGTAACACTCTTATACCCACTTCATAGTGGTGAATCCCCACAATTCTGTGGATGCCCGCCGCAGCGGATGAATTGTTTTAATTGTAATCTTTTCCCCCCACTGTTTGGTGGTAGTGTGGAAATTCTCTTCATGGCTGGTTATCCGCCTATTAATTTCTAGCTTTCAATTAAACACTCCGTCATATGTTAGCACCTCGCCTTCAGTGGGATCTTGAGTGCACATTCTTGACGTTGAGTTTGTTTTATTTCAAGTAATTGTTTTTAGTTTCTCCGCCATATGACAACACCTATCCTTCCTTGGGATTGAGTGTGCATTCTTGGTGTTGAGTTCTTTCAAGCTTGGATTTTCAGTTTTTGATGCTAACGCTAATCAAGTTGGCTAGTGCTGGTTTTTATTGTGTAAAACTATCGAAAAAATTGGTTAGCATATTTCATCCTCTGAGTTTTCAGCTCTCATAAACAATAGGGTGCTTGTCCTGCATAAGCACCCCTCCGATGCCCTCACCAGAAGCATCGCACTGAAGCTCAAAAGGCTTCGAAAAATCAGGTAGTGCCAACACTGGACACGTAGTCATCAGCTCCTTGAACCTCACAAAACACTCCTGTGCCTCAAGAGTCCAACTGAATGCACCTTTTTTCAACAAATCCGTCATAGGTGCTGCATGGCGTGAATAACCATTCACAAATCTGCAATAAAAACCACACAAGCCAAGAAATCCTCACAGCTGTGTAAGGTTTGCCGGAGTAGGCCAATCTATAATAGCACGGATCTTCTCAAGATCCATCCGCACTGTAATGTGCCCATTTTGCGAGCATCAGAGTTCGTAAGGATTAGCCTATCATTTAACCCTCATAGGCTGACAAATGTGATGAGAGGGTCTTCCTTGGTAGTTATCCAGAGTTTCAGGACATTACTCCTTCAGTTGATTCAAGTTTGGGCCCTAGCAGACGTTTCCAGAGTGATTTACAGATACTTACTATTTATAGTAAGTTAGGCAGGCAGGAGTTGCTATTTTTAGCAGGGCACCTGGTTCAGTTGGTCAGCTCAGTTTCGACCCAGTTTGATGATCTGATGAACGTACAGTGTTTACTTGGGCATTTAATATTTATTAAATGTTTATTAATTTGACTTTATAATATAAAGTCACTTTAATGAAATATTAAAATTATTAAATGGCGAGTTATAAAGTATTTAATACTTTATAAAAGAGGGGTTAAAATAATAATTAAATGAGCATTTAATTATTAATCAAAAGGGGACGCCATTTATTAAATATTTGTCCTAAGTCAAAAAGGGCGAAATTAATCATTTATTTAAATGATTATTAAAAGATTGCTTTGGGTCGAATTCTTGAAAGGAGATATATATACTGCCAAGACAAATCGAATTGATTATGATATGATTATTTGATTGAGCATTTGTTTTGATGAGAATTTCTCTGAGAAGGAGAAGCCTAGGGTTTCTGTCTCTCAAGCCATTAAAGAACGATAAACTCTTTAGTGTTGCAGCCATTTGAGGTGGTGAAATATCCATTGAATTTGGCATTCAGGAGAGCTTCATCCAGAAGTTCTATTTGTGCTCAAAGGTGAAGATTTTATTTAGGGTTTGAAGATTATTGAAGGTCTTTCAAGTGCAGACCCGAAGATTCATCATTGGCAGCCGTTAACGATCAGTTTCCAAGCTTTGTGTTGGCTGCTACAGTGACGCGTGAACAGTACCCGCGCTACAGTGACGCAAGAACAGTACCCATGCTACAGTAAAAACGCTACAGTGATTCGCTACAGTAATTTGCTACAGTGATGTGCTTGGTTGGTGTTGCTTCATCGACATTTTGAGAGGGTTTCTATTGCTGTGATCATTTCCAGAATTTGCCAGTATGCTGATATGAAGTCTGCTGTAGCTGATCAGAGGGTTTCAAGGCATGTTTACCTGTGAGTTCATAAATTGTAACTACTAGATTTTCTGGGTATTGTTGTTTTAGATAATAGGGGTTATTTTATGAATTGGGTTGTCAATACATTATGAAAATAATGAGTATTTAAGCTGGTATAAAAATCTGGAATTTTCAGCTGTGTATTTCCAATGCAATTTCAATTTTGAGTAAAAAATTATTATTGCAACATCTCCTATTTTGCTGCATTATATTGTTGTATCAAACCATTGGCAATATATGATGAAAACACAAAGAAAAGTACAAACCCATCAAACACAAGACAAAAAACTTTATTATTCAGCATAGTTGGGGTTGAGAGACACCTGGTCTCTTACACGCACTCCCTCTGCACTGATGATATGACCTAAGTAGAGCAACTCAGTCATCCCCAAATCACACTTGGACTCCTTGGCGTACAAGGACTCCCTCTCCAAAATGCTGAGCACTGTATCCAGATGAGCCAAATGCTCCTGCCAAGTCTTGCTGTAAATCAGAATGTCATCGAAGAAAAGTACATATCTCCTGAGCAGTGAGTGGAAGACTCTGTTCATGGTGGACTGAAATGTCACTGGAGCGTTGGTTAGCCGAAATGGCATCACCACAAACTCAAAGTGTCCACAATGACAACGGAATGCAGTCTTCTCAACATCCTGCTCACGAACTCTGATTTGGTGATATCCTGACCTCAGGTCTATCTTCGTGAAATAACATGCACCATGGAGCTCGTCAATAAGCTCATCTATACGAGGTATGGGGTACCTGTTTTTGATGGTCCTCTTATTCAGGACTCTGTAATCCATGCACATGCGAAGGGTACCATCTTTCTTCTTCACTAGAACAACTGAAGAAGCGAATGGTGATTTACTAGGTCGAATGTGACCCATAGCAAGCAGCTCCTTGATAGTCTTCTCTATCTCATCCTTAAGCTGCTTAGGATGCCTGTACGGAGTAATCATGACGGGCTTAGCGCCCTCCTCAAGCTCTATAATGTGCTGAATACCCCTGTCTGGAGGTCTCCCTGGTGGAATATCACTGAAAACCTTCTCATGTTTGACTCTCAACTGCTGAATGTCAGGATGATACTCAGTCTTATGCTGTCCCTCCTATATAGGTGCCAATGTGCACTCGGCAGCCCACTCTACCATGTCATGCCGCATGAGTCTCTCCATCTGACGGAAGGAAATAGTCTTGACATTGCTGTCCCAAATGGCCTTCAGGATATGTGTCTTCCCATCCACATCAAACCGAATCTCCATGTCTTTGAGACGAAGAGTGACTTCCTCAAGAGAATGAAGCCACTTCATGCCCAAGACTAAATCAATATCTCCCATGTTCACCACGTAATAATCAGCCTTGAATTCATAGTTATTCAAGCGCAAGGGGAGATCCTTAATCATGCGACCACACCTGAAAGTGTAACCATCGGCCACCTTAACCCTAATGCCTTCAAACTCCTCAGTTATGAGTCCGCGTTTCTCCACAAATCTAGCATCAATAAAATTGTGGGTGGCTCCTGTGTCAAGAAGGGTAATAACCCTTTGTCCTGCCAAAACTCCACGAAGTCTAAATGAACCCTCCTGCTGAATGCTAGACAATCGTGCCTCCTGAATCTGGAGCTCTGACTCTGCCTCTGCCTTAGGCTCTGAAGCCTCTGACTCTGACTCCTCAGAACTCTCCTGCTGTTCGGAACTCTCAGATTCCGACTCCTCGTAATAGGCCCACATCACTCGATTGGCCTTGCCCTTAGGCTGCAAGGGACAATCATGATTAGTATCGTAGGGACCTTTGCAATAGAAGCAAAGCTTCTTCCTGCGCAAATCGTTAAGAGCCTCACGATCCAAGGGTGCTGCTGATTTTCCCTTTGAATCACTCTTAAAATTTGATTTTTCTCTGTTAAAATTTGATTTCTCTCTGTTTTTATTGAATCCCTTATTGTCTCGGAATGAAGAAGTGTTTCTGGAGTTGAATTTGCTAGATGGTGCTGCAAATTCCATACTGCGTGCTGTCATCATAGCTTCCTGTAGCGAAGGCGGATCAAATGCTTTGTTCCAACCTCTCAATGGTTCCAACAGTCCCTCCATGAAAAGCACTACAAGACACCTCTCTGATATATTAGGAACCATAACTGACAATCGCTGGAAGTCACCTATGTAAGACTCCAAACTGCCACTCTGTCGCAACTGAGCCAAATCTCTAAAATAAGATTCTGGATCCTTTCTGTCAAATCGTTCCACCAACCTGTCAACGAACTCCTGGTATGTGGTGATACGATCGTGCTGGAGTGTCACCATCCCGTGGTGCCACCAATCATAAGCCGCTCCCTCAAGATGCAATGTAGCATACCTAATAGTATCCTCCTCAGCCATAGGACGCAATGTGAGGAAAGTATCAAGTTTACTGATCCAGGCCTGTGCCGTGACCTTGCCACTACCGTCAAACATAGCCAGAGTAAGTCTGTTTGTGGCATGTTTCAGATCATTATTATTATTATGTCTAGGCCTCCAATCCTGTCGATTCCTGTGATGTTCTCTCCTCTGTGTGATAAATCTGTCAAAGGTAATCCTTTCTCTGACCTCTGGTGATAGTAACTCCCACTCATCGTTCGCTGCCATAAGTGTATCAGCGAACAAACCCTCATGCTCCTCACCTGCAACAGCCTCATCGGGCTCCTGTCTCACAAATGTAGGTCTAGTTGGCCTGTCTGCTGTTCATGAAATAGTCCTAGGTGCTCTCCGTGATCCTGCATCACTCCTGTTCTCGTCACGATGTGGTGACGGTCTCCTCGGCATACCTAACCTCTAGATTGCCACTGTCAACTGTTGTAGTACATCGTTGGACTGCTGTTGACCTACTCGTAAATCTCTAAGAGTGTGTAGAACCTATGCATCATCTTGATCCCTAGGGTTTTGAGGAATATCTGTTCTGTCAGCCATGGTACCCGACTGCCTGTTCAAACCCTGTTGCCTATCAATCAAGGCTCTCCTGCGAATATAATACCTGTAAGGCCCAACCTCTTGTGGTTGCATAAGAATGCTAAACCCTCAGGATGGCAGGATTTAGCTCTGATACCACTGTAGAAACCCCTGTTCTCACTTTCTCTGAAACTGCTTGTTTTTCCTTGTTTTAGGACGTTTTTGGTTTTTTTGTGTTTTTGCATGAACAAATGAAAGTTGCGATTTTTGAAAGAAATTGCTTTAAAATGTAAATAAAATATTACAATGCCAATAATGATGGAAACTACGAGATCTAATGATGCCAGTTAATTTATTAATCTTCTAGATCGATTACAGATAAGATCTGGTAACATGCAAAACAAAAGCAACAATGTTATTGATGAAAAACCTGATTGTTGCAGCCACCTGTGAAGCTATTGAAATGATACGCCCATCATGGATTTCCAACTTTCCCCTGCGCCTGATGATCCAGAATGAGTCTAGATGAAAATGCGCCCCTGTTGGTGAAGACACAATGCCCAAAGGTGAAGCGCTTTTCCCAATGTGAATGGTACGGCTTGGTACAAGGAAGTACGGCCCAACAACAACCTAGTACGACTCAACAACAACAGTAACAAATCTGTATGGAACTTAAAAGATATGTCTAGAACTTGGAAAATGGTCGCCAATATTGAAGAACCCTTCCCAGATGATTTCCAAACCAAAACTCTGATAATAACTCAATGATTGAAGCTCTGTGATAACCTCTGGATGAAGCTATCTCTCCGACAGGCAATAAATCAGCTGATATCTCACAGCCTCTGAACTGAAGATGGCTCGTTCTCCAATGCAAGATAAAAATTGGAACCCTTGGCTCTGTTCTCAGAAGGTCTTAGCAAAAATTCGATTTTCAACATAATGAGCTCAAATCCCAATGAAACGCTTATAACCTCAAAAAGTTGACTTTTTCCTCAAAAGGCATCATTTAAATAAAAATTGAATTTCAACTTTTAATTTTTCAATAGTCTCGACGCACTTTTAATTATAAAATATAATTAAAAAGTGGCCCCCTTCAATGTTGGTCGAACCCTTCAAGAAATCACTTAAGTTATAATATTAAATAATATTATAACTTTATAATATAATCTTCAATAATTAATATTTAATTTGACAATTAAAATATTAATATCTTTCTCAATTTACGTCCGATTAACGAACCGTTTGAAGCTAGAGAATAAGTGATTGATTTTGCACATGACCAAACCATACTGCTAAAAATAGCAGGGGTTCTCCGCTGAATGACCCAACTTACTAAAAATAGCAAGTCAGGCAAATGATGTCTGAACGACCCTGAACGAAAGCCAAAATGAACAATCCTGCAACTGGAGCTAAGCCAAGCCTCAACCAGACCCTCTATCCACCCTATCAGCCTACGAGGGTCACATAATAGGCTAATCAATGATCTGAGAGATGTCAATTGGAAGGGGACATTACAAATTGCCTTTTAATTGCATAATACCTAATTCCATCGCTTCAAAATATTCTGTTATTGATTCTCTGAAGGGAGACAAACTACCTTCAAAGAATAATCCTTTAAAATTATCTTCCATGCCAAGAAATTCTTCAATATGATCATCATCATCAATGACTTGCTAGTTGTCGTAGTTTTCAGGGACAACTAGCTTGTATATGAGATCAATAGCAAATGCATTCTGACAAAAGTCAGAATGTGGCATGAAAAGAGTAGTTGATACCACAAAGGCATATTCTCTACTATTGTCTACACGAGGAATGAATTTGATGTCAGATGCTTCGATCCAATCGATTGCATTCCACACCCTTTGTATATAATGTCGAAGGCAATCTTTTCTTATTTGAAATTGATCTCTGATCTATTTCACAATTAGCTTTTTGTCACCTTCAAGTCTTAGTAGTTTGATACCCATATCTCTTGCATTCTTGAGACCTAGTAAAAGCGCCTCGTATTCCGTCGTATTATTTTTGCATTCAAATTAGCGGTACGCAAATGGATACAAACGACCTTCGAGAGAGATTATCACAACTCCCGCTCTTGAACTTGTTGTCGAACAACTCCAATCAAACTATATGGTCCACATCTTTGGATCTTCTATTGATTTGTCTACTCTAGCGTGATAGGTATCATTGCTTCCATACCATACAGGAGGATAAAGGGTGAGGTACCAATGGCTCTCTTCGGAGTAATTCTGTCGGCCCAGAGAGCATCACAGAGTTTCTTGTGCCAAGTTCGCTTACTGGAATCAACCAACTTGCGGATGATTGTGACAATGTTCTTATTTGAAGATTCAACTTGTCCATTACCCTGGGGGTAATAATCTGATGAATGAGATAGAGTGATGTTGTGATCAAAACAGAACTCCAGTAGCTCCTTGGATGAGAAACATGTTGCATTATCTATCACAATTTTGCGAGGCACCCCAAAGCGCGTAACAATGTTTTCCTTCAAAAACTCACACACGACCTCGGACGTAGCTCGCTTGGTGGGAATGACCTCAACCCATTTAGTGAAATAATCAGTGGCTGTAAGGACATAAATATGCCCCTTACTGGATCATGGGTTGATTGGACCAATAAAATCTAAACCCAATTGCTGAAATGGAGCGTCTATAATAACTGGCTTGAGAGGGGTTGCTGCTAACTTCGTCTTGCCAACAAACTGTTGACACAAATGACATTTATGCACCCACTCATATGCATCTCAGAACATGGTCAGCCAATAGAACTGTGCCCGCAAGATTTTGAAAGTTGTCACCTTTGAGGAAAAGTGGCCACCACACGCTTGATTGTGGAAGGTTTCCAGCAAGCGACGTTGCTGATCTTTGGTAACACACAGCAAGAATGTTCCGTCAAGCCCTCGCTTGTACAGGACGTTGTTGATGATTACATAATTCTGAGCTTTTAGCTTTAACTTTCTTTTCTGTTGCTTGTTCAAATGACTCGAACAATCACCATATGTCAGGTAATACCATATCTCAATACACCATTCTCCCGAAGACTCAATTAGTAAGACCATGGGAAGATCCTCCTTAACTTCAAGTTCAATCTTAGGTATACCTTTGGCTTGAAGCTTCTTATCACCATCCTCTGTTATCAATTGACAAAGACCTCTCCTGCGGATGAGTTTGGTCGGCTTGATCTCCAAGTTGTACTCTTGCACTTTCGAGACCCAGTTACCTCTCTTGGAGCCCATCTCCTATTGAGTTAGCACGCTTTTCACTGTTGGATCTGTGACATATACAATGATGTGAGTATTCAAGATATAAAATCTGAAATTCTTTACAGCTCGAACCACTGCATAAGCATTCTTTTCAATCTGAGAGTATCGTGACTCACTGTCCTTGAAACTGGCGCTCATGAAAGCTATTGGTGACTCAGTTTCTTCATTTAACTTTTGTGTTAGAATGGCAGACAGAGTATGCTCTGATGCATAGAAATAAAGGATGAATTCCTTTTCAAAATCAGGACGGACTAGCACTGGAGCTCGACTGATGGCTTCTTTTATTGCTGCAAATGCCTTCTTGCCTTCTTCTGTCCACTTGAAAATAGTCCTCTTCTTCATCATAGCAGATATATCTTTAGTCAACTCAGAAAAATCTAGTACAAATCTTTGTATGAAATTCACTTTACCAAAAAAGGAATGTACCCCTGTTCTACTTGTTGGAAGAGACAAACTTCTGATAGCTTCAACCTGACTTGGGTCAATTCGAGTTCCCTCCTTGGAGATGATGTGGCCAAGCAACTTGCCTTCCGTCACCGCGAAGATAGACTTTTTGGGATTCAACGATATTTTGTGGTATCTGCATCTCTCGAAAACCTTCCCTGGATGTGAAAAATGATCTCCTCGTGTCTTCGAGAAAACAGTGAGGTCGTCTAGACAGACAACAATTACTTTATTTCTCAAGTCTCCAAATGCCAAATCCATGGCTCTCTGGAAAGTAGCACCGGCGTTGATGAGGCCGAAGGGCATTCTTTCATAGGAAAATGTACCCCACAGGGTGGTAAATGTTGACTTCAACTAATCTTCTTCAGCTATTACAATTTGATTATAACCAGAAAAACCATCCAATAAGGACAGCATCTCTAAACCGGTAACCATCTGCAAGGTGTGCTCCATGATCGGCAAAGGATAGTTATCCTTGAGTGATGATTGATTCAAGTTCCTGAAATCCACGCAAATTCTGATTTCTCCGTTCTTCTTGCGCACAGGAACTATATTTGACACCCAAGTGGAATGATGGATCGGAAAGATGATCCTTGCATTCACCATCTTCTGGATTTCCGCATAGATGGTATCTTGAATCCGCGGATTGTAGTGTCTTTGCTTTTGCCTGAAGGGCTTCGCTTCAGGTTGAAGAGGAATTGTGTGAGACAATTCTCTTGGTGTAAAAACTTTCAAATCTTCGTATTACCAGGCAAAGACATCTCGGTATTGCTTGAACAAAGAGATGAACTTCTCACTTTCCTCTACAGTGCAACATGTACCCAGATTAACAAGTCTAGGCTTGTCAACTGTACCAATATTGATTTGTTGATATTCGGAAGAGGTTCTTTCGCTTGAGTTTCTCTGATCTTGCATGTATTTGACGTGCCTATCAAAAATATTCTCCAAGGAAACCAAGCCCTTGGGAATCTTATTCCCTTTCAACTAGATTATGCTTGTATCTTGTTCTTCTGGACTTTCTTTGTCTTCAGCAACCTTTGACTCTCCAGAAACTTTTGTTACTGCTTCTCTGTGAGTAAATGAACTTCCCTCAAAGAACAATTCTTTGAAATTATCTCCCATGACAAGAAACTCCTTGATGTGGTCATCGTCATTAAAGACTTGCCAATTATCACAGTTGTCAGGCACAGCTGGCCTATATATTAACTCAATGGCAAATGCATTCTGACGAAAGTGAAGCCGACACCGCGAGGGCATTTTCTCTACTATTTTCTAGACGTGGAATGTACTTGATATCAAAAGCTTCGAACCAATCTATTGCATTCCACACCCTATTTCTATAGTGTCGAAGACGATCTGCTTTCACTCTGAATTGATCTCTGACTTGCTTCACAACGAGCTCTGCATCACCTTCGATTATTAGATGTTTAATACCCATATCCTTTGCATTTCTAAGACCTAGTAAAAGCACCTCATATTCTGTCGTGTTGTTCGTACATTCAAATTGCAAGCGGTATGCAAATGGATATAAGCATCCTTCAGGAGAACTTATCACAATTCCCACTCCTGAACCAACAATAGAACAACTACCATCGAACTGCATAGTCCATAACTTAGGATCATCTGCTGATTTCTCTGCGGTACACGCGATCTCTTGACTTTCTTCAGGTATTTCTAACAGCATGGCGTAAGTACCAAGACACGTTTCTTGATATAGAACTTGAGCTTGAGGATCTTGAGACTTCACCACCACAAATCGCGATTTGGGTTATGGTTCCAACTTGAAAGTACCATTCTTCAATGGAATGTTTGCAGAAGACCAATCCATCTGAATCTCTCCACCAAGGTCTTTGCAAAAGCTTCTGCTTAATAACATCCCGTAGCTAGCTGGAATGTCAACCACCAGGATGGTCATCATGATTTTCTTTTCAGGACAGGCCGCCAACCTCACTTGAGCATCTTTTAACTGTCCGACTAACGGCACTGACTTGGACTCCAGTGAGTAACATTTGTCCCTTGTCTTGGTGCACGAAAGTCCTAGAGCGTTCATCACTTGTAGAGGCATGGCGTTATCGGAAGCTCCGGAATCGATGATACAATTGCTCAATTTGTAACCTCCTATATATAGAGAAATATAGAAGGGCTTAGGCTTGTCTTCTGATGGAACGGATGATTCAAGCAATGTGGGTTGCTTGACAGGTCCTTTCTTCACAAATTTGACAAGTCGGTCCACTTGCTCTGGATGATCTTGGAGATACTCCAACTGAGAAATCTGCACTTTGTTTTTCATCAAGGAATGTACAATATCAAAATTTGTTGAGGACGAGTCTTCAGCAACTGCTTTCACGTTCTCTTGAGAAGACTTAACATTAGAAGTAGAAGCTACTTCTTTTCCTTTTTCTTTTTCTTTTGGTACCTTCAGTCTCTCTTCTCCTTCTCTCTGTGCTCTCAGATGTTGAGCTCTTGTGAACACAAGAGTCGTGTGATTCTCAGGATTTACTGCGAGAGAGTACTGACGAACATCTTCTTCTTGATCTTCAAAATTGGGTTCACTTTCAAAGTAGCCCATTGCGGAGTCGCCATCGAAGTTGTCTGATTGTGGCAAGACAACATTCAAACTTGGAGTTGGTACGAAACTTGGTGCAGGTGCAGTTTCGGCATATCCCATTATCTCGTTCATTCTGACATTTTCGGGGCAAGTGGCGCCGATATGTTCAATGGAATCATGAAAAGAGAAAAACACAACATTTTGTGTATTGTCAGCCGCTTGCCTTGGTGGAGCTGGCCCTTGTGGCCTATAATTGTTGTAATGCTGAAAGTTATTTCTCCTTGGCTGGTACGGCTGCTGGGGTTGATAAGTCTGTTGTGGTGCTTGATATGGTTGTGGTGCAGGAAAGGAAGGTGGTGGTGCAACTTGAGCAAGAGGCGTAGGCTGGAGTGGCAATTTCCTCTTGAGAATAGTCACTTCATTGGCAACCCTTTAAAGTAACGGATCAGCAGAACTCTGAACCAAAGGCCTGATGGCATCTCCTTTGATCTTTCCTGAAGTGATCATGTTGTCTTCAATTTCTATGGCACCTTGTTGTGCATCTTCCAGTTCTGTCTCGTTAGCTGATCTCAAGATAAAGTCTATCTCTGATGGAAGTGCATTGACAAAACTGCTTAATAGGATCTCAGGCAATGGATTGAGTGTGTATGAGAGACAAGTGGCCAGGCGATTAAACCTTACCACGAACTCTCTCATCGGTTCGTTGTCCTCCTTCTTTGAATTTGAGAGTTGGGCGAACAACTGGTGGCTATCTTGAGCTTGCTTGAACCTTGCAAGAAACTTCTCGGTCATATTATCCCAATTGGTTATGCAACCCGACTCCAAATGATTGAACCATTCGGCAGCAACTCCCACGAGAGTCTCAACAAAGAGACGTACAACAATGTCTTCATGAGCTACATGCAGAATAGCGCAAGCCGTTGAAAAGGCTAAAAGATGATCGTCAGGATGTTGGCTTCCATCACCTTGGAACCGAGGAAAGTGTTTTCTAGACCCCTTAGGTAATTCATGATTTGCTCCCAGGGCCAAAGGTCTGATATTATCACCCCAAGGCAGTGGGGGACCTCTTCGATTGCGATTGCGGTTGTTGTTGTTGTTATCTCCCATTTCTTCTGGTTCTTCTTCCTCAAATACAGGTAAGGTGTTGAACTCAGGAACTGTGTTGAATTCAGGAACTGTGTTGGACGACTCTCCAATTTCTGTAGGATGTGTTTGCAGAAGGAAAGGATCGACTTCTTCTTGGAAGAGCGGATTGGTTCTTGTTCTCCTCCTTGTATAGACTATGTACTTCAGGATTGTCTAGACCCATGCGGGTGGTGGCATGACAGGCCTTCTGGCTGTAATATCGTCTTTCTCTTCCTCCTTGTCTAGAATAACAGTAGCATTTCTCCACGAAGCAAGGGTCTCCTTCTTCTCAAAGATGATACTCCTTAGGCTGTTGATGATGTCTACTTGCTCTCCTTCAATTATCTGGAAATTCAGCTGGATAAATGGAGGTGTAAGATTAGGTTGTTGAACTGGAGCAGTAGGACGCCAGAGAGTCATACCCGTGACATAGAGCCTAAGCTTTCTTTGTTGTTTAATGCCTTGTGCCCATGGTGGGCGCCAGAAAACTGTTGGCGTTTAAATTCGCACCTCTGGAATGCGTATTTGAAACAGACAGCTATGCACAGTAAAACTGCTCTTCAAATTAGGAGGGGAAGCTCCCTCTTGCTAATGGTGTTGAAAGAAAGTAAACTAAAAACCAAGTTGCCTATCTTTTTGATCAGCTAGAGCACAAGGTTTATTAAACAGAAATGCCGCAACTGAGATTTTTTGTTTTAAGAACTTCAACTACGACTAACTTAAGCTAAAGACGTTTCTAACTTCTCAATTAATACGCAGAGCAAGAGAAACTAGAAATGAACAAGGTTGATTCTCTGACAAAGTGCTTCAATAAACTCTTTTCCAACAAACATCTACACACTTCAATGTAATCTGAAATTAAGATCATAAAAGCATAACACAAATGACAGAAATCTGAGACATTATACCAAGGCAAAGTAGGCTCATGATTTTATTTCTCAAACTTCTGGAACAAAAGATTATCCTAACACATGCACAGAACAAGAACTTGCAGCTAAAGAGGCTTGCAAACTTGTTCTTACACAAAGAGAACAGCAATTACAATAACTCCTTGTTGGCTAAAAGAGACTCAACAATTTGCTATCATAAAACAATTGAACAACACTTGAATAACAAATAGAAGGCACAATAGGCTCAACGTTTTGTTATCACTAGCATGGTTAAAACTAATGAAAAGGCTCTTATTTATAGGCAAGGAGTAGGGAACCCTAAAATCTCCTTGCTTTCACAATCTAGGGCTTGCTCAGCAAGCAAGTTTTATTTCTAAATCTAGAAAGAAGATAACATCTAACACCTAAGAAAGCAGAAAAAGCGGGAAACGCCAACTATTACATTTATCTTCTTTCTCTTCTTCAAAGAATGGATAAGAATTGCTCCAAGAATAGAAAGAAAGCGGAAAGAAAGCTTTAGATGAAAGCCATTTCAAATCTCAATCACATTCGCTAAAAAGAAGGAAACTGTGTCCCGGTTCGGTGCATCTATCCCATCAATAGCAAAATTTTGTTTTTCCAAGATATCTTCTCCATTTGCAATTGATCTCAGGAAATCTTCGACCTGATTGGCCGCTTTTTCAAATCTTGCTGACATCATGGCAAGGTGACTCATTCTCCCGCCAACTGGATTGCTGCTATCAGAGTTGCGAACAACACTCTGAAATTAAGCTTGCGCTTCATCAAGCCCAACGTTCTTAGGCAAAGTCTTATGCTTCTCCTTCATCCACCTCTGTGCAATCTTCTTGCTATATTTGTCCTTATGCATTTCCCATATCCTCTCACATTCACCCTTTGAAATAGTGACACTTTCAGGCCATGGGGGAATGGAAAAAACACCTCTCAATCATATCAGGCTTCAAACTGCAAATCAATCTGCCATCAACTGATTGGATCTCCCTTGTAGCTGGGTTGTAGTGCTTGATGCAAGCGATTACGAACTCAAGGCTCCGAACTGAAAAAGGAATAAACACTGTTGCGAGGAGTCCAGAGTGTCCCATGTTTCTGATTGAAGTGTTGCTTGCGCTCTCTAAAGCATGTAGATCAAACACCTGCTTGATTTGATGCAAGTCCGTCTCAGTTGTTTTGATGTATTCATGATAGAGAGCTGATTCAGTCTTGAAAACATTGGGAGTATACTCCATTTCGAAAACCTTGAAGAATGACTGTAAACTTGCCTTGTTCAGACAAGTTTTGAGCAATTTACTATTTTTAGAATGCTGATTTTTCTTACTCCAACGGACAAATTTTCTGAGATATGGGTTTTGCTCAGAAGACTGATTTGAGAGGACCCAGATGATTAAAAATTGAATGCACTGAGGATTTCACTGACATGCAAAGCAAAAAGTAGCTGCTGCAACTTGATAAACTTGAAAATTTCTTCAGAAGAATGAGAAGATAAGGCCCAGATGGCTTAAAATTTGAAAATCTTGGCCTTCTTGAAAAATTTGATCTTCTGGATGAAAAAAGCTTGAAAAAGCAAGGCCTTATGCTGCTGGTCTGAAAAATTTGATGAAGAATCAGCAAACTTGAGTTCTTGAATCTTGAAATATTACTTCAAATTTGCTGCTCCAACTTTCTCCTTTGAATGCTACTTGCAAAAATAATGAAAATTACATTGAAAAGAGGTGTTAAATAGACTTAGGGTTTGAAATAGGTATGCTTTCTTTTGCTTTTATCTTCAAAGCCCTAAAATTGGCCTGTTCAATGAACTTGGACATCCTCATCCTCTTGCAATTTTGAATTTTTCTTAAAAATCCTGCAAATTTCACTAAGGCATGGAAAGTTGGGCGCCCTTCTTGACTAGGGGCGCCCACTTCACCCAGTGTTAGTCATTTTTTGAATATTTTCAACTTTTCACAATTTTGACCCCCTACTTTGATCCTGATTTTCGGCTTCTAGATTGATTCGATGAACAAGTTGGATGATTCATCGCGTAGCCTGACTGATTCTGAGAAGATTGTTCTGGAGGCGCCTCTGACGGAAAACTTCGTTTTGACCTTCAAATTCATGGGAGCCTATTTCCTCTAGGGGCTCCGAACTTTCACAGTGTTAGCCATTTTTTCATGATTTTCAATTTCTTCATTTCCCTTTGATCTTCTAATAAAATCTTTGTTCTGGGAGCTACGCTGGTCCAATTGACTGGCTAACAGGCTCACTGGATAGCTTGGCTGAATTTAATGAAGTGATCTTAGACGCTTCATTGGCGAATTCCATCATTTCAGAGCCCAAAACCTTGCACGCCCTTTCTCTCCAGGGGCGCCCAACCTCACCAAACTTAGCCATTTTTATGATGTCTTCATCACTTTCTCTTCTACAGACAATCCTACTTGATCTGGTGCTCCGGAGCTTGGATTGACTGATGGTTGGGCTTGTCGCGAAGCTGAGAAGATTTTGGATGAGGGGGTTCTCTGGGAGTCACTTCACCAAAATGTTAGATTTAGTACTCCAAAAGCTTGGGCACCTATTCTCTCTAGGGGCGCCCAACTCATCCAGTGTTAGAATATTTTCATCGATTTTCAACTTCAACTTTGAATCTTTATCATATACTGTCAACTTTGCCCTGGATTTGCCAGAGATCGACCAGTCGGATACCCTGACAAAGATATTCATTGCGAAGCAAACTGAATTCCGGAGAGATTGAGTAATTTAGCAAACCCTAACTGTTGGATTTGCCCCTTCAAAAAGTTGGGCGCCCTTCTTCACCAAGGGCACCCAAAGTTCCCAGACTTAGTCAAATTTTGGTGATTTTCATTCTTTTCATTCTGACTTCTGTTTGGATCCTCCCTATTTGATCTTGAATCCTAGATGACTGGATGATTCGATGACTGCACCGTTGGATTCATCATGGAGCTGGAAGAAGACTGAGCAACTTTGCTTGGAGGCTTAAACCCTAATTTCAACATTTAATGCCCTAAAAATATGGGCGCCTATTCTCTCCTGGGGCGCCCATGACAAGCAATGTTAGAATATTTTCCACAGTTTTCACCCTCTTTCTTCGTTCTTCATGCTTGCTCACCAACTCACCTTCTATTTAGAGCTTTGAGTGTTGAATCTGACACCTGGTAACTGACTGACCTCCATTGATGACCTCGGAGCTCCTAATATGCTTTTGAAAAAGCAGAATAGACCCACTAGGGAAAAACTGATCTTTTTGATATTCTGACTGCACCAGCCTGATATGGAAGTATTTTGAGCCAATCAAAATCAGTCTGGACCCTATTGGGCCAATTTTCTATTTTTAGAAAATGCCAGTATCCATTTCAAAAGAAACCCAGAAAAAGCTACTATTTTTAGAAAATTTCTAAAAATAGCAGTTTTCCTAAAAAGTAGGGATGAAAAACTGAGATCTAGCTTTTGTAGATTAGGTCGCTTTGAGCAGACCTAGATCGTCAGATTTTGAAAATTTTACGTTTTAATCATGCAAGACATGCACACCCAAATTTTGACCTTTTTGTTGATTTAACAAGACTTTTACTCATTTCTTCAAAATGTCTAAGTGTAACAAAAAATTTAATTTTTGGGTACAACAGTCCTGCCATTCTTTAGTTATTTCTGACAGCATGACATAAGTACCAAGACCCGTTTCTTGATATAGCACTTGTGCTTGAGGATATTGGGGTTTCACTACCGCAAATCAAGATTTGGTCTCTGACTCCAGCTTGAAACTACCTTTCTTTAATGGAATTGTTGCAAATGACCAATCTAGTTGAATCTCTCCTTCAAGATCTTTGCAGAAGCTTCTACTTAGTAACATCTCGTAGCTAGTTGCAATGTCAACTACTAGGATGGTCATCATTATCTTCTTGTCAGGACAAGCTGCAAACCTTAATTGAGCACCTTTAATTGAACGACCAACGACATCGACTTAAATTCAAGCAAATAACACTTGTCCTATTTCTTAGTGCACGAAAGTTGTAATGTCCCCTTCTCAAACCTGATCTTTCCAGTGACCGTTGGCCTTTTTCTGGAGACCCGAAGGCTAGTCGGAAGGTAAAATTAGGATTTCCTATTTTTGAGGAGGTCGTTGCTCAGAGCTGGTGGATTCAATGGCGGATTCTTTCTGGGGTTTCAGAGAGCTTCGCAGTGGTATGTTCAGTTCGGCATTCGGAGCATTTTCTGGAATTTACTATTTTTAGTAAATTCTATTTTTAGCAGCTTTTCAGTTGGGTTCAGCTTGGTTGACTTCCTGCTTCAGTTTGGTCAGTTCACTTGGTCAGTATCGGCTTCAGGGCATAATTGGAGAGATAAGTGGATATATTTAATTAAAGGTCACGTTTTAATGTTATAATTGAACGTTGACTCCCCCCTTAGCCTAGTGTAATCACTTCAAGTCTTTTTAAAAGGTTTTCTTTAAGGGTGGCACTTCATTAAGAGAATTAATTAATTCTTTTATGAAGTTTATTATAAGTTCAAAAGTGGACGCCTTTTTCAAGAGAGATTAAATGATAATTTAAAGACAAAATTGCTTGGATAAGTGGGACGCCATCTTTGAGGAGATTAGGGTTTTGAGCTGAAAGTGGATTTTAGGGTTTCGAGAAGTCAACTGGAAAATTATAAAAGGGAGACTTTGAGCATCATTTCACATCTTTGGTCGACTATACTGTTATGCTGCCGGATTGGCTCTGGAACTGCTTCGAGGAATGAAGGCCTCCTAGCTTGGGCATCGCTTCGTGTTTGCAAGACAACATCTAGTGGTGATTCAGTATCTGTGAGTTGCATTTAGCTCGTGCATTGTGTTTAGCTTATTGCATTGTTAAATCTGTTTTGGGCATTTTAGTGTTTCAGCATTTTAGCATCATTTAATACAGCAGATCCATGTTTTTCATTGTAAGTCAAAAAATACAAAAAAAAAGTGTTCTGGGTATTGCATGTATCTCATTGTTTAGGGAAGGCGATTCATTATCTAAGGTTTCAGAATTTTTAATTAAGAATTGAAATTTTAAGAGGAGGTCGAACCTTTCAGCCTGGCCGTACCTCTTGAATATGCTTTGGGATTCGTGAAAATTAAATCTGAAGCTTTTGGGTCAGTTTTAAGGTCTTGTGTTGGTCGCCTAAGTCTTTGAAGTGTATTGCATTTTGTTTCAAGTGTTTTGGGCAAGATAAGAGTGAGCTAGGAGCATTTGAATAGTTTCCTATGTTGCTGGTTTGAACTGCAAAATACAGATTTGAGGAAAACAGAAAAACAGAAATATTAATTCCAATCTTTGTGATGATTTGATGTGGCTTCTTGAATTAAGCCAAGAGAGATCTTATTGTATTGTAATGATTAATATTTCCAGCTCTAACTTCTTGACAGGCGTATGATACTCAATTGTAAACTGACAGTAGTACTGGCAGTGATTCTTAAGCTTATTAATTCGAATTTGTAATGCTCAATTTCATTTGAAGTTTGTAATAGATAGATCTCCGCCCTATGGTAGCTACTTTCCCATCTTGGGTCAGCAAGCACATTTTGGGTGTCGAGTATTTCCAGTTTTCAACATTTCATTTCAAGCTTTGCTTTCTATAATCACTCCGTCATATGGTCGCCCCTCACTCCGCATTGGATTGGGTAGCACATACTTGACGTTGAGTTCCTTTCTGTATTTAGAGTAGAAGATCCTCTGACCAATGCTCGCCATCATCGGCGCCATTCTGGTTAGAGTTGCTTTCTTGCACGTTTTGGTTTATCCATCTAACCTTAACGGGTGCACTGCTTGTAATTTGAAATTGTGAAAAATCGAAAAAAATTTGGCTCGGAATATTTCAAAAGTCCTAATGCATTCATTACTTGTAGAGGCATGACATTGTCTGAAGCTTCTGAATCTATGATGCAATTGCTCAATTTGAATCCTCCTATATACAAAGATATATAGAAGGGTTTAGACTTTCCTTTTGTTGGCACGGATGACTCAAGCAATGTAGGCTAAATAACAACCTCCTTCTTTACAAACTTGAGAATTCGATCTAGCTCTTCCGGATGGTCCTAAAGATACTCTAGCTTAGAAATCTACACCTTTGTCTTCATCATGGAATCAACAATGTCAAAATTTGCTAAAGATGGGTCTTGAGAAACCGCTTTAGTGTTCTCATGTGAAGTTTTAGGATTAGAAGTGGAAGCCACTTCTTTACCCTTTTCCTTTGATCTTAGTCTCTCTTCTTCTTTTTGTGCCTTAAAATGCTAAGCAAGAGTAAACATAGGTGTTGAAGTATTATCATGATTAACCGCTGTAGAGAAGGGGGATTCGCTACTCATGAGTCTCTTTATTCTCAAGAGATTCCCAAGGGGCGAACTTCCCTAAACTACCTCAAGGAACAGAGCAAAATTTCTAGAATCGAAAAGAGCAGATCAAAAGGGTTTTTTGCACAAACTAACGGGATCTCATCCAAAGGGCAGCAGCGTGGAATAACGACGATAGCGCAGCGTGCTAAAAACCCAAAGGCGCACTGACGTCTCGTATGGACCAAGGACTAAGTTTATCTAGAAAAACAACAAAGTGACCACTGACAATTAGACTACTAAGAACTTACAGAATATAGGAAAATGACAAAATGCAATAAAACTAAAGTAAAGTATAAATGATAAAGTAAGAGAATAAGAATAGAAACTTCTCACAACAACCCAAGTAATGAAGCCTCTAGCACGTGAATATTTTCAATACCTGCATGCGTAAGATCTGGAGAAAATGTTGGGGTTGAATAGGGGTTTGCCTTAGTCAAACCCCCATTTTGGTGTTCCCACCTCCAAGGACAGCCAGATAGATAGAGAAAGATAATAGATAGAAATGACGTGAATGCAAGAGTGATAAAAGCAATCTTCGCTCAAGGAGGAGAACCCATATCACAAAATATAGGTGCAATTGATAGGGGATGTGTGAAATCCCAAGATGTTTGCAAGCACAAGATAAGGGAGATAGAGCTGCAAGAGCCAAAGGAGTTGAAAAGAGCGCTATAAGAGCTTGAGAGTGTTGTTGTAGCAAGCTGTAAAGAGTTGTGCAAGCAAAATAACAAGGGAAATAGAGGAGGAAAAGGAAGGAGCCAAAGCTAGAAAGATTCAAAAGACCAAATAGATGGAAAAGATGAATTTTAAAGAGGGAAAAGAAGTTTCCTGAGCCGTTACAAGGCATCTCAAGCCATTACCACCAAAAAAGGCAAGTGACAAGTGGAAAACATGCTCGGAAATGGTCGTGTGAATGTTGAAATGTCACAGGACGCTAGCACAGCGTGCAGACGTCCACGCGGCAAGCTAGTGTCCAGACACATCACACTACAAAATGATAAGAATGGGAAAAGCACAAGGTTTAATGCAAAGTTGATGCACAAGGGTAGCTATTGAAAAGGTATCTTGAGCATCCTGAGAGGGGGAAAAGGCTAATGTATGGGCTAAAATGAGCCTACACAAGTTCTAAGGGAGTGGACACCAAAGAGGATACAAGAATGTATGTGAAATTGCAAGGGGTGCAATTTTACGACATTACATTTTTCCCCCACTTTAGCGGGCATATGAATCTATACTAATATGCACACTAAAGGAAATCTAGTAAACATAAATAACATAATAATGCCAAAAGGATACTGTAGAGGAAGTAGACAACTCTTCGAACCAAAGAAGCTTGCCCCCAGGCTGAAGACCTACAAAACAAACACATTAGACAAGAAAGACCTTGTTGGCGTTTAAATTAGCACCTTTGGAGTGCTGATTGTAAACGTTCAGCTATTTCAAATGTTTTGCAACACTTCTTCGTTATTTAAAGAGGAGAAGTCCCTCTCTGCTAGGAGCAATGCGTAGGGAAGGGAAATGTTTAACTAAAATTCCTATCTTTTTATGCTTCAGCGGCAAGACACAAGGGTGCATAAACACAATGCGCCATAGCTAAGCTTTTCTCTGGTTTTTGCAGATCTTAACTACGACTAACTAGCTTCTATCTATCCAATACCTTCAAGATGAACAGAGCATGAGGGTAAAGGAGCGGGAATGGGATGGTTGGATCACTTGAATTCACCGTCTCCAGAGGATATGACCCGAGCTCACGAACTCTCGGTATACACGGGATAAAGGTTGGTACAAGCAAGCCTCTACACGGTAAGCTAGATGCGAGACCTGCCAAGAGAGGACTCTATCGAGGTATGGGCTAGGAAATAGGTTACGAGAAACAACAAATTACGATGCCTTGGCCAGCGAGCTTGCTAAGGAGGAGGGACTCCTATCCGAAGTATAGCTTGGAAGTCAATACATTAAACAACAACGAACGATAACTTGTTAATAACAAATATCCAAGGAGGAGGGACTCCTATCTGAGGAGGGAAATGAAACAACAAGCTATTAAGAAGCACAAGGCGTGAGCATAACTCAAATAAGATGATCAAAATGCAAAGCCTTCGATATTCTTCTTCAATGCTTCATCAGCGATTACACAAAAGTTGGGAGGCAAAGGCACGAAATCATGCACAATTACAATCGACCAACAAACTCTCATTCAAGAGTGAACAAATATTCGCTTTCAAAGTGTTGGCAACAATGGCGCAGCAATTTTGCATAGCAAGTAAAGGTTAAACAAATAATGAGCCCAAGGCTCTTATTTATAGAACTCAAAAGAGTGGGCAACCCCAAAATCTCCTTGAGTTAACAATGAGTTCTTGCCAATCAATTAGCAAGATGTATTCCTAAAAAGGGGGAAACAAACAGTTAACTGGAAAACTACTTCAGTTAACTGAAAGTCAACAAAGAGTCAACTGGAAACTACTTCAGTTGACTAAAAGCAAACTAAAGGTGAACTTAAATGTAAAATATCCCTCCAAAATAGACATCCACATTTAGTGGAGATCTAAGATCCACAAATCATGGAAGTCAATTAGACATCCTTAATTAGTGGGATCTGACAATGCATGATTTAAGGAAAGTGGAGTTAAACTTGGAAAGAAGCATCAAGTCAACTCCAACTACATTTAATATCATCTTGAGTTGACTTGGAAAGAAGCATCAAGTCAACTCAAGTCTCATGAATGCCACTTGGAGGGTGTATGGCGTCCTTCTTTGGTGCACTTTTCACACTTCTCCATTTCTGGTCAACAGCACCTTGATCTATGTGTTGACTTCTTCCGTCTCCGGATATTCAATGCTTTGATGACACGACATCTCTTCTTGCGCAAGCTATTGCTCTTGGTAACTTTGGCGGCTTCGTGCTTGGAATGATCTCTTCGCAGCTGGCAAGTCAAGGTGCTTACTACCACGCGGGAGATGGTAATATTGGTCTTTTTGCTGCAAGATCAGTCTTTCTTACTTCTTCGTCCAGAGTAACTGCTGCAGGTCTCCACTGAGCGGGAGATGTATTCTTTTCAAAGATAAAGATCTACAGACTGTTGGTGATGTCCGTTTGCTCTCCAGCAATGTGTGTAAGATCTGGTTGGAGAGTTGCTGGTGCAAGGTCTAGTTGTTCAATTGGAGTCCAAGGACGCCAAATTGTCATTCTATGAAGAAGAACTCGCCTGTTGACTGTAAACACGGATGTGTTCAGACAACTTCCTAAAACCCCTGAAAATAGCGCCCTGCCGAGAAGTATTTTTCCGGGAAAAATCTGGCACATGGGTTTTGCTCGTGCTTCAATGCTGAACAAACCCAGTTCCTCAGAATTTTGATTCTGAAACTTTTTCGGAAAAACCCCCAAAAATAGGGGCAGCAAGTATGTTGATTTTCAGAAATTTGACGAGATGGGTTTCTCTGGAAAATTACGCTGGATCTACCCAGTTGATCTGATCTGATGTAGCCTGCCACCTTTTTGAAATGTGCAAGAAAACCTAAGACAAGAAGAGAGGAAGTAGACAGAAAATGGATTGGAAGTTTTTATCTGACTCTTTGAGAAAATCCGTCTCTGAATCCAACCTCAGATTAGCAATCTTCTTCTGCTTCAGATCTGCAAGAAATATCGAAGAACGGATGAAAACCTTGGCCAGATCTATAAATGGCGTCCTTGAGAGCTTGTGGCTGTTCTTGATCATCAACCTGCAACGAAATAATGAAGTAGGACGCCTTCACCTTGATTACATAGACTCAATCCTTAGATCCACAAGTTTGGGGACCTAACTCACGATCAAAAGTGATTTTGGCTTGATCTAAAGTTCAAAAAGGTGATTTCCACTGATCGTGGAGCGTTTTAGCCAACTTTAACTCAAAAAGCTTTTGACTTTAGTCAACAAATGACCTTTGACTTCTTTTGGGCGTCCCTTTTGGTCTTTTGCAAGTTTTTCAAGTATTTTTCTCCTGAAAACCCTCTGTTTGATCCTGAATCTAGCGTTGTCTGTTGATCCTGAGACGTCACAGACACATTCACTGCGGAGCTAGATCCAAACTGAAGAGAAGTGCCTGGGAGAGATGATGATAAAAAGCTGAGTTTAGGGCTCCAAAAGAATGGGCGCCTTTCCTTGGGAAAGGCGCTTTTGCCAGTGCCTTAGTGATTTTTTCAATCTTCTTTCTTCAGCTTTCTGAAATGACCTCTCGTGCCTTGATCTGGATTTCTCGTTGATCAGAGAGTCAGATGTTTTCACTTGATGTTTCATCAGGTACCCAGCTCTGTTCTGCTAAGAATGACTGTCTTCGGGAAATCTGGATCTCAAATTAGGGTTCCTTTATCCAAGGGCGCCCCTCCTTGAAAAGGGCACTTTTGCCTTTTAGCTTGATTATTTTCATCTGACAAGTTGCCTACTTTGATCCAGATTATCCGTTGACTGCTCTGTCAGGTATTGATGCTTGCAGTTGCGTTTCCAAGATTTGCTTGAGCTGAGAAGGTTATCAAAGGAAGCCTTTTGTCATTGGTCAGCATCTGGAAGTCCAAAAGAAAGGGCGCCTTTCTTTTGAAAAGGCTCTTTTTCTTAGAACTTCATCGTTTATCTGTGGTTTCCTGATAGTTCCTCAACTGCCTCTTTTTGCTTTGTCAGCAGCCGCTTACGATCCATTCATCAGATGATTTGGATGTTTGTTTCACTGTTGAGCCAGCAATCAAACGTTGAGAATGACTGCTTCGGATGATCTTACTGACTTCATTTGACCTTCAAAGATCATGGGCGCCCCTGCTTGAAAAAGGCGCCTTTTCAACATGTGAGCAATCTCCCCTTCGTAACATCTCCAGAGTTAGTCAAATTTTGACCTTTTTCGTTTTCAGGAATCTCCTTCGTTAAACAGCATCTTTTTCGACCTTTTCCGCCATGGTTGTGTCGTTGAAGCTTTTGAAGCTTAGCTTTCAGCGCCTGGTACTGGCCAATCTGCCATTAATGGCTGTGGAGCTCCTAACTTCGTTCCTGAAAAAGAGAAATAGACCCACCAGAGTAAAACGTGTCTTTTGATGATTCTGACTTGACCAATGTGATCGTGAAGCCTTTTAAGCCTATCAAAATCATTTTCGATCATTTCTGGGAAGGTCCTATTTTCGGGGGATTTCCCTGAAAATAGGGAAAAAAAAAAACCTAATTTTCAATTTTTCAGAATTTTGTACATGTGTTCCTTGACAGAAACCCACCAAGATTCTATGATTGGTTTGACCTAAAACAGACCTTTCATGGCATTTTAACAAGATTTAGCTCAATTTACACATAATGCCAAAAAATTTATTTGGGGTACAACAGACCTGCACAAGACAAGAATGTTAAAACGAGGTTAGAACATAAAAACACACACACAAAAAAGTTAAAGGATTTGAGTCAGCAAAGTGAAAGAGACCTCGATGTAAAAATTTGTCTGAGTACTATGCGTCATCCTCAAATTAACAAATAACACAGAAGAATTCTAAGATGAAGAGAAGAATGTAAGGATTGATCACTTCAAGAGAAGAAGGCACCCAAAAGTCAAGGACGCAACCAATATTGAAGAGAGAAAGAGCATATTCTCAGGATGAAGGAGATGCAGATCTTTGATCTGGTATACACAATTAAGAAGAAAGTGAAGAATTTAAGAGAGAGAAAGGAATGAAAATTCCAAGAGAGATGGCTCCATAGGTACTCTCTCTTGAGGAGGTTCGAACAAAAGGACTCCATAGCTCTACGAAACTACGAAGTTGCACAAAGTACACTAAAGGCCCGCAAACCAACGATGGAAAAATTCCTCAGGATGAAAGCGTCTCACAGGCCTGCAGACTTGCAAGAAGGCAACCCCCAAGTTCTCTCTCATGAAGGAAGCCCAGTGAAGTAAGCGCATTATAGGCCCGCAGACCTGCAAGAAGGAAACCCCCAAGTTCTCTCTCATGAAGGAAGCCCAATGTAAGGGGACTTCGCAGAGTTGGACTGGAAAGTGGCTTCATAGGCGCACCTGCAAAGTGAAATATTCCGAGCCAATTTTTCAATTTTTCAATTATCAGATTACAACATTACAAATCAAGCACCCGTTAAGGTTAGAAGATAAACCCAAACGTACTGAAACAACTCTAACCAGTATGGCACCGATGATGGCGAGCATTGGTCAGAGGATCTAAATCAAACTGCTTATGCTGTAACTCTAACCAGTATGGCGCCGATGATGGCGAGCATTGGTCAGAGGATCTTCTACTCTAAATGCTGGAAAGGGAACTCGACGTCAAGTATGTGCTACCCAATCCAATGCGGAGTGAGGAGCGACCATATGATGGAGTGATTACAATAACAATGCTTGAAAGAGAAATGCTAAAAGCTGAGAATACTCAACACCCAGAATGTGCTTGCTGACCCAGGATGGGAAAGTAGCTACCATAGGGCGGAGCTGAAACTGTTACAATAACTTTAATTGAAATCGAGAATTACAACCAGATTTGAATAAGAAATAAAAGACTGCCAATACTACTGTCAGTTTTACAAAATAAGAAGTATTCGCCTGCCAATATCTTGTGAAATTAAAGGATCAGCATTACATCATAGAGAACCACTTTTATCTTGGATAGGAATACCAAAACCTAACTGCTTTCAAGGATCAAGATACTGATTTCTGATTTCTGTTACAAATCTGCTCATTAAATGAATAAACAGCAGTCTATGGAACTACTCAAATGCTCATATCTTTCACGTATGACCTCCAATTGACTAGAAATCAAATGCAATATGCCTTAACAATGGAGACGCCTAAGATCAGACATAGAAAACAGATCTAAAACCCACACATTAAATATGCACGAACCCCAATGCAAAACAAATGGTACGACTCAGCTGAAAAGGGCGATCTGCTCTTAAAAATAAATGAAAGCTCTACAAATTCTACAAATTTGGGAATAATGGCGCCTAAGCCTAGCAAAGACAATGGGTTAATACCCAGAACAATATTTTTGGTATTTTATGATTTATGAATTAAAACATGGATCTGCTGTAACATGAATGCAATAAGCTGAAAACACTAACATGCCAAATCGAAACTAACAATGCAATAAGCTAAGAACAATGCACAACTAAATGCAACTCACAAATGAGATGATTTTCACCACTAGTTGTTGTCTTGCAAACAAGAAGCGATGCCCGAGCTAGGAGGCCTTCATTCCTCGAAGCAAATCCAGAGCCAATCCGGCAGCATAACAGTATAGTCGACAAAAGATGCTGAAATGATGAACCAAGTCTTCCTTTTATAATTTCCTGTTGACTTCTCGAAACCCTAAACTCTTCTTCAAGTCAAAACCCTAATCCCCTTCAAGAAATGGCGTCCTTTTCCTTCAAGCTCAATATTGACCCTTTTAATTAAATTCAATATTTTAATAATGGCGTCCACTTTAGAGCTTGGTTTGACTTTAGAAAATTATGAAATAATC
>VDFB02178057.1:0-17587 GCA_007258455.2 Sequoia sempervirens | reverse complement strand
AATTGAATACTTGTGCAATCCATTCAATATTAATTTCCACCATAAAGTAGTTACATGCCTATTTGTTTTAAACATTCAAGCAATGATAATATATACTGCACATGACATTGGAATGCAACCTGGTGAGGGTGGAGCAAAATGTGCAGATGAAGGTCATGGTGTGCATCCCGCACTTTAGAGCATGTAGAGAGTGATCAACATGTTGAGCATGATCGTGCTAGACAAGATCAGGAATATGATGTGGCCCCCATCAGTAAAAGAAGACCACCCCAAAGTTCTTAAACATATTTCATTCGTAATTGGTGTAATAATTAACGTAACCCTCGTGTTTCAACTTTAGAGCATGTAGACCATGATCAACATGTTCAACATGATCGGGCTAGAGAAGATCAGGAACGTGATGTGGCCCCATCCGGTAAAGAGGACCACCCTCATGTTCTCTTAAACATATTTAATTTCAATTGGTGTATTAATTAATGTAACCTTTCGTGTTTCAACTACAGATCAAGATTTAGAGCTTGTTCAACATGTTGAGCATGAGTCTATAACACAAGTTCAGGAACATGATGTGGACCCATCGTAAAGAGAACCACTCTAATGTTCTTCAATTAATCAAATACTTGTAACAATAATAATAAAACATATTAGCCTAACATTTCTTTTCTTATTGCAGCAGCAAATTCCCTTGAAGGCCCACGCCATGAGCGCATCGCACTACACGCATACTAAGATCACAAGTAGAGGCGCGAACAACCAAAGGATAGATATTGATTTAGAAAATGATACTCCACTTCAGCTTTATGTAGCTTTCAAAAAGAAACAAAAAAAAGTGATTGTAATCATATCATGACAACCATATTTTTGATAATATGTAAAAACTGAAAGAATGAATATTATATGTTAATGAATGAATGTGAATATGTTAATTAATGAATGTTATATGTTATTAATGGATGAATGAATGAATGTTATATGTTATTAATGGATGAATTAATGATTAATGTTATATGATTGGGTATGCGGAATTGAGAGTGATGTGAGGGGGGGGGGGGGCGGGGGAGCGCCAAATGAGCTTCCACCGTCACGTGCTTGGCCTTGTTAAGTAGAGAATATTAAACTATACTCAAAACAAAGAGAAGCTCATTAAGGTAATGCACTTTTCAATATAAGAAATGCATCGTTTGAAGCATCAAACCAATATGCAGTCTGTATGTATGATCAGTCGTCAGTCTCCGCAATGGTACATTTCCACGAATATATAATATATATATTTTTTTAATTTTGCTTCTTCGTCGCAATTTCGACGATAACAACCGACGAATCAACAGAAAGCCTCGACGAAGTTTCTATAGCTACGATGACTATTTCATCGAACATTCGATGAACTTCTAGTGTTCTTCCGACGCTACTACTTGCCTATTTCGTCGCATATTCGACGAATTTTTGGTGTTCTTTCGACGCTACTAATTTTGTATTTTGTTGCTATTTCGACGAAATTTCCATGTTTCCATGCTAAATGTTTGCCCATTTCGTCGAGCCGACGATGAACTTCTGGTGCAGTTCGTCGGTGGATAAACAAAGTTTTCGTCGATATTCCGACAAAATCCCGACGTATGTCACGATGCTGCCGACCGACGATTCTTCGCCGTTATTTCGACGTTTAATTTTTCATCGTCCTTGCGACGAAAAAACAGCGACGAAAATTTTTTCGCCATTGCATCGCTTTTCTGACAGAGATTTTTCGAATGACCGACGAACGACCATCGGAAAATGGTGTCAAATCCTGTAGTGACTATTGTGTCATTCGGGTTGATGAATGCATAGTTAGTGTTCATGAGTTTGATGAATGGTGTGTTCCACACTTATCTTGATAGATTAATCCTTGTGTTCCTTGATGAAATTTTGATCTACTCGAGGACTATGGAGGATCACGAGGAGCATTTGTGACAAGTTTTGCAATGTCTGAGAGATAATCAGCTTTATGCAAATTTGGCTAAGTGTGAATTCTTTCAGACTAAGGTGAGATATTTGGACCACAACATTTCAGGAGAAGGTATTGTCGTGGATCATTTGAAGATCCAAGCTATTATAGATTGGATTGAACCTACTAATGTTTTAGAGGTTCATAGTTTTATGGGCTTAGTAGGCTACTATTGGTGGTTCGTACATGGTTTTTCAAGGATAGCACACCCCATGACTTTTCTTTAGAGGAGAGGGAAGAAGTTCATTTGGTCAGAATAATGTCACTTAGCCTTTCAAACTCTCAAGGAGAGGTTGACAAGTGCACCTATTTTAGTAGTCCCTAATCATATTAGAGACTTTTTGGTGTGTACATATGTGTCTTTGGAGGGTTTAGGAGTAGTTCTGATGTAGGATGGTTGTTTGATTGCCAATGAGTCTTATAAACTCACAGATCATGAGTTGAATTATCCCATACACAATTTGGATTTAGCCATCATTGTGCATTCCTTAATAATATGGAGAATTTTTGTTGGGGCATCGGTTTGAGTTGCATAGTGATCACTATAGTTTATAGTACATATTTATACAACCAAACCTAAATGCTAGGTAGAGGCGGTGGATGGAGTTCCTATGTGATTATGATTTTGAGGTCAAATACATCCAGGGTAAGGAAAATGGTGTGGAAGATGCTCTTAGTCTACGGAGACACGAGCTCTTAATAGTAAATCTTGGTGTATATTTGATGAGTCAGATTCTTGTAGCACTTCTTGCAGATAGTTGGTATCAGGAGGTGAAATTAGAGGTTGAGTCAGGTAGAGATTTGGAGGGAAGATTTGTAGGTTATTTGCTTGAGTGAAATGGTCTTTTGTGGTATTTGGGTCACATTTGTGTTCCTCCTTTTGAGGGTATTCATACCTTAATCATGTCTAAGGGACATCAGGCACCTTATTCTGCTCATCCGGGTGTCAAGAAGATGTATGTAGACCTTCGTCAGCTCTATTTTTGGGCTGGAATGAAGAGAGATATTGCAAACTTTGTATCAAGGTGTTTGGAGTGCCAGAGGGTTAAGGTAGAGTACCAACACACCACAGGTCTTTTGTAGCCGCATCTTGTTCCAGAATGGAAATGGGACATCATTTCAGTGGATTTCATAGTTGGCTTGCCTATGTCTTTTCGTTTTCACGATGCCATCATGGTCACCGTTGACAAGTTGACTAAGGTGGCACATTTCTCTCCTATTCGGTCATCGTATAATGCTTCTCCTGTGGCTAGAATTTTAATGGAGGACATTGTCAGACTGCATGGAATTCTATGTAGGATTATTTATGATAGAGATCTAGTGTTCACTTCCACACTTTGGACGTCCTTGCAGCATGCTTTGGGAACCCAGATGAACTTTAGTTCTGCTTACCATCTAAATACAGATGGACAGACCGAGAGGTTCAACCAGGTTCTTGAGGATATGCTTAGGATATATGTTATGGATCAACAATATCGATGGGAGGTTTAATTGTACTTAGTGGAGTTCGCATATAATAATGGGTACCACAATTCGATTGGTATGCCTCCTTTTCAGGTGTTGTATGGCCATCCTTGTCAGACTCTACTAAGTTGGGATCTATGTCATAGAAAACTAGACCCGTTTCTTTACATGGGATTAATTCATGATAAATGGAACTTAATGAGGCCCTAATCTAGTGTTGTGAGGCATTTCATGTGTCCACACTAGGTTTTGAAACCTTGCAAATCAAATAACGTGCTTTTAATGATGTCTTGTAAAGGTATTGTAAAGTATTGTAAAAGACTTTCATGATTTTCTAGACTTAATTAACTTATTTCTCCTTAACATTATTTCATCGATCTAGAAGATTCTTAATCTGAACTTAATGATAAACTAGTGTTGTAATGTGATTTACACATTTACATTAGTTCTTGTGCTTTTCTAGGTTATGTGGACCTCATTTTAGTGTTGTAAAGTGTATTTAATCACACTTTCACATTGATTTATGTGTCCCAAGCCCTATTCAACATTTACATCATCACTAACATGTCCTATTTTACCCATATTGTGCATCCCAAGGCTTTAATTAATCAAACACTTGACAAAATAGCAATCTAAACCTTATTTCCTATCTCCTAAGCTTCATAAGTGTTGGAATGGCCCTTGTGGGACCCATTCTCCATGCTTGGAGAATGAGTCCCATCTAGGTGGGACTCATTTGCCATGTCTGGCGAATGAGTCTTATCTGGCCCCCATTTTGACCTTTGAGTAGGAAAAAGTGAAATTTAAAGTTTATTTTCACTTCATCTCGATCTGTGATGTAGTATTATCGGATACTAAGGTACAATTGTCTATAAATAAGTATTTTTATCCTCATTTTAGATCCATCCAATATCTTATCTCTCATCTATCCATCTCTCCCATCAATCCAAGCATCGATTCTTCATCACAAGTCAAGCAAGTTAAGATTTCTCCATTAGAAGTCTTCAAGTTAGCATTCTAAAGCATTCAAGGGCTGGTTTTTTATGTATTGTAGTAGACATACAAGATCAATCATCATTGCAAGGAAATATACTCCATTGTTGCATGTCTTATTCATTTATTTCATCATTTTGGTTTAATTACCTAAATGGGGTTTGACCAAGGAAAACCCCCATGCCTTAACAATCAATAAGGTTGTTTGATTAGTTTGTTTGAATTAAATAAATTATTAAATAAACCATGTTGATAAATAGAAATGTATGTTAATTTTGGTTAATTAATTTATTAAATTAAATCATTAAGTTATAAAGTATTTTGAGAATAAAATATAAAGATATTAATTATTAATGATGAGTTTTAATAAATTAAAATGTGAAAAATATTATAATATGAAACTAAAATATGAAATGGAATAAGATAATGGTTGAATTGCAAAGACAATTAAAAGATAGAAAAATAATTTTTCGGAGCACATGGGTGACTTCGAACTATTTGTAGAATAGAAACTTGTTAGTTTGTGAGATTTTTATCTGATTATGGGGAGAGATGAGGGATTATGATTAATTTTTGTTTTTCGAATAGAGAATTGGGTTTTGAAA
The DNA here is from genome assembly GCA_007258455.2 of Sequoia sempervirens. Lineage (NCBI taxonomy): Eukaryota > Viridiplantae > Streptophyta > Pinopsida > Cupressales > Cupressaceae > Sequoia > Sequoia sempervirens. The sequence goes on along the minus strand of VDFB02178057.1, from coordinate 12,544 downwards.
ATAATAATCTGTTATAATTGTTTTTCAATTGATTGTTTTCAAAAATTGGAATTGGGGAAAAATTATTGAAGTTGATCAAGAATTTTTAAGATGTGTTGCTGTAGAAGTTTGAACTTGACATCAATCTTCGTCTCTACTTTCCTAGGAGTCTAGGTTAGTTCATCTTCGTACTTTGTCTTGATACTTTGCACTATGTATTTGTTCTCTACTTAATTGTTTGGTTGTCTTTCACTCTATATCTATTTTATGTAATCTCGCTATGCCTTTATTTCATAGGTGTTCATTTAATTCTCTCATTGAATCTCTCTACCGTATCTCTCTATATGGAGTTTTATTTTCTCCTACCCCTATAAATTTTGATGTATTAGGTTTTGTATGCTTGAAACTCTATAAATCATGGAGTCTGAAATATATGTTTGTATATATATTCAGAGGTTTTAATTTTTATACAGTTTGAGACTTCAAATGATGGAGATTACTAAGTTAATGGATAGTCTTCCTCATGCTATTTAAGCAACTTCTTTATTAGTGGTCATAATCAATTTTAGGTTTCTAATTAGTTTTTGGAAAAAGTTGATTTCCAATCCCTACAGTGGTAATAGAAATCTGTAGGTTTCACATGGACAATAAAATAGATTTCCATTTCATTTTTAGGGTAATTGGCTTATATGAAATAAGGAATGTATTCATATAATCCTATATAATACACTCTTTAGAGGGTAGTTTAAATGGTTGTTGCATATCAAACTTATATGATTTTTGGTTGTGTTTTGTTGGGAAGTATTCCATATAGTTTATTCGCTAATTACTGCTATGTCTAGCACTGCTATACTATAACTATATGATTTTATAGTGTCATACTTAGGAATTTGATTTATGTTTCTATTTGTATAAACTATTATTCTGGTATATGGATTATGTCAATGGGCTAGCATAGGCTTGTATTGAGATTCTTCTGTTATGGAATTCGATATTGTATATGGCACCTTTCCATTTTGATGCTGCGATTTTATATATTTTTCTTTGATGCTTGTATTGCATGAGAATTCAATCTTATTCTTAACCAATATATATATATATATGTATGACTTTATTGAGTGCGATTAACTATATGTTCACTACCTCTATTCATAAATTGTTTCATTATACATATAAGACAACAATTTATTTTAAATTATATATATATACATCTATATTTATATATATGTGTATATATATGTATATATATAATTTTATATATGTTGATGTTGCCATTTTGTAAATTGGAATATTGAAATCTATTTTTTGGTTTTATAAATATATATCATGGTTATAATTAAAGAATAATCGTTTGTGTATAAAAGTGTTAGAAAAGAATATTTTCACATTGTAATTAAAAGATTATATTGAGAATGAATTTAGAAACATTGAGTTAAAAGAGGGATGATTTATGGTATAAATGTGCATTTAGATAATTATTAAATTAGATGAATGAATGAATTAGATGAAATTTTTAAATGATGTATTTCCTCTCATACTCTATACTAGTAGATTCTTTATGTGTTTAATTTGTGTTCATGACAATTTTGGGAAGGAAGATGTTTTTGAAGTATTATTTCTAAATGGGGAGATTCTTGTGAAAAATGGTTAGTTAGATTTCCATAGGATAGGTGGTGTTTTTCTACATGATGGATTTTATGTTTATTCATTTTGAAATAGTTGATTATGTCTTGAATGGGTACATGAGGGTCTTTAGCCTAGCACTGCTTATTCATTATTATGGTTGAGATTTGTGTGCGAGATGGTTCATGCCACACTCTATGTGTTTGTTCTTGTGGTTTTGTAATTTTGGCCAAGATGGCTTTACCCTATTTGATGGGTTGGGTCTTCTAGTTGTTAGTAGGGGCAGTGGCTCTCAATGGGGGCTGGCACACAAAGTGGCATCCAAGATAACCCATGTGGGAGTTTCTTAACTTAGTGATAACCTAATTAATAAAGTAGGGGGTTGGGTAGAATTTCACTCTAACTAAGATAATTGCTTCCCGACCCATGCCTGTAGTGCTTGTTTAGGCTAAGGATGGGTTGAGAAGGCTTGGTTGGCAAGATCAACTTCCTTGTCCTCACGAAAGGAAAGTTGGTTCCACATGTGTCACCCTATGGGACCGGTGTCTAGTGAGAGACTGTCAGGATAACCTATGCTAAGACCATGCAATGACACTCTTCCCTACTGCAACCTAGCATTCCCTTGTCTTGTGTTCCCCTTTGTTGTTTGCATGCCTCTGGAAGCGGTGTCACTATTATGTGATGTTTGGTTGTACTTTGTATGTTGGAGTCATGTTAGCCCTTTGTGTTGTGCTACTATCTTTTTGACTACTTTTGTGGTGGGACCTTATTGTTATCTCCTAGAATGGGGGGTAGACATTAGGGTTCCACATGGTCGGGTGGATTTTTCTTTTTACTCTATTGGGTTTTCTAGTTGTTGCTCATGAGCATGGAAGATGTACCTTTTGCAACATATTTTGGATCTTGTACTAGTTCATGAGATAGTGCTTATGTTATGCACTGTACTTGTATCTCTTTTGTATCATGTATTATAATTTTAATGTATCCTTCCCATTGTTATAAGGGAAACTTTGATGTAATCTTGTAACAATGTAATATGTACCCATATGTAAGGGAAATTGTATATCTACTCATTGATTCTTATTATATGATCATCGATGGTTATTTGTCTAATGTTATGTATGGAATGTATGTAGTTATTCATTTAATGCCTTGGATCTAAATGAACTCTATTATGATGGATGTTTAGTTCTTGTTTAATAGTTATGTATAGCTTAGCTTATATGTTATGTTTAGATATGATTTACACTTCTTGTTATTGCACTTAAAAAAAATTGTGCCATTATTGTAGTATAGGTGTGTTGTCCTATGGGGTTCTTTGGTGGGACATTACAATTCTGAAGTTGGGGAAGCAATAGAGAAGCAAGAAAATATGCAAGTAAATAGTCATTCATATGATATTTGTGAAATAAAATTTGATTTGAAATAGATAAATGAATTTGTGCATGAAAATGATAGTATTGTTGTAGAAGATAACCATGAAGTCGCAGCAAAATTTGGTCCTTTGAAGGACTTGGAAACATTATAAACTTTGGGAAAACAGAGTGAAAAAGAGTATATGGGGAAGATAGTGAATAAGGAAATTGAAGGAGAAACAAAAAATGAAGAAGGTGTCTTATTAATGTAGATTGCAACAATTGAAAGGGTGTGGATAGCATTGAAACTATGTAAAACAAGAGCCGTAGTTGACAAAGAGGTAAATTTTGAATTTTTAGAATTATTTACTAATAAAGAAGATGTTTTTTTACATGAAAATGACATGGTCTACAATTGTGGAAATGAGATTGATGCACTAGTAGGGAAAGAGGAGAAAATTAAGATATTTGATGATTTTTAAAAAATTGTTAAAGTTGATGTTCAAGTTGATTTGTTGATAAATTGGTGAAAGAAAGTGAAATGGGAAATATGGTTAGGAGAAACAATAACAGGTTTCAAACAAAAAAACAAGGTATAATGAATTTTATTGACATAGAAGAAGAGGAGGATGAAGGAAGAAAAGGTAAGAAAGAAGTGCAAATGATTTTTTTTGATTTCTATGAATTTGTTAATGCTAATTAGTATGCAGATGGTTATAATGAAGTAGGTTGGAAATAAGAATCTTGGTATAGTGAAATGAATTTCATGAGGGGAAGAAAGAGAGGAAGGAGGAGATAGGAAGTCTCAAAGGAGGGTGAAGAAAAAGAAATAGGTAGATAAGGAGGAAAGATGGATGAAGAAAAAGCACAATATTTTTAAATGTTCATGAGCTCCAACTCATGGAAAATTTCTTCTTACCTTAGGTGTTTGATGCAGGAGCATCCAAGGGCACCAAGAAATCCTGCACACCCAAAAAAAATAAATTTATTTATTTCTAAATTTTTGTGTGATGTTGGTCTTGTAGGCATGATGCATTTCTTGATTTTTATTCCTTCAACAAACTTGAAAGGGAACCATTTCCTTGCACTTGTTTTTGACATGAATTTCAATTGTAAAATCATTTCATTTTTTTTTTTAAACAAAGTCCCATAGTCAAGTTGGGAGATATTATATTTTATTCATTTGTAACTCCCAAGAATTTTAAATTGTTGGCCATTAGTGTTGGAATATTCTGGGTGCAAGTTCTTCAGGTAGTGGGGGTGTTGGAATGAGACAATGGATGTTTATTTAGGAAAATATTTGGATATTTTCATGAAAAAACAATTAAGAGTCCAACTACATGAGTTACCACACCTAGATTGGAAGAGGGAGAGTTTTGACTACATTTTTTTTAAAGGAGAATATTGTCAAGGTCGTGACTGTGATACCCAGTTTCAATAAAAATTGTATAACTTTCTCATATGATAAAGAAATTGAAAAAATTGAAATGATCTAGAAATATGGGAAGGAGACGCACAAAACCTATGTTGGTGTTTAAAAAGATTCTTGATAATCAGTGAGTAGTGATGGATAGAAGTGACAAGTTTCTAGAATTGTAGTGATTTTTTCCTATAGAATTGATTTCAGTTTAGCTTATGGAATGCAAATAGCATATGTTGTTCTCACGGCTTCTCATTGTATGTAAAAATAAAATTATTCAATTTGAATGTTTTTTTTTTTGTTATATTTTCCATTAGAAATTTGTTGAAAATGTTTTCAATTTTTGAAGTAAGGTTGTTGATGGTGTTATGGCTTCCTGGATGGGTTGTTTGAAAAAAACCCCCATCTTTGAACTGCATCAAAATCAAGGAAACATTAGGCTCTTTTTATTATTAATTATTCCCAAATTAAGTGTGGAAAAAAGATAATTTTTTGACACTACATTTTTCCCCCACTTTAGTAAGAATATGACCCCAGGCCAAGCTCACACTAAAGTAGAAATTCAAAACACTTATGTATGTAGCAATGAAAAAGATACACAATCACACAACATAAAAGAATAGTAAGATCAAGCATATACTTTTCAACTCGATGTTGAACACATGTAATGTATTGGTTTGCACTCACTCTAAGGTATTAGAACTTTAGGCTATCCACTAGGAAAGTCTTCCAAAACGGTGGAAAATGAGAGAATCATATTAGGCTCCCATACCATATCAAATCTATCCTATTGATAACTTTGATAAGGTACCATAATGAAAGTCTCTATAGGAAAGAAATGTGTGTTATGCTAGGTGGCCTTTTATTTAGGGTTCGAGCTTCACAAGGTCAACAAGTTGTGTTATGCCAAATACTTTTGAAAATTATATATAGGTTTTTGTTTAAGGGGATCTTGCTTCATTTGTGTAAGGTCTTATTCTTAGGGATCATTTGTGCCTAATGTCTCCAAGACAAGACAAATCAAGAGTAAAATTTTTGTATCTTAGGGAATGTAGTCATCTCATCACACTAAGAGGAAAGCCATATGCTAAGAAATAACACACTCTTGGAGGACATCAAACCCAATGAAACTAGAAAGAAAAGGACACAAAAAAAAAAAATCACACCATGAAATATGAAAAATGTCGTAAGATATTATTGATGTATGCCTCCACTTTAAAGTGATTGCTAACACCATTGTTGTGAGAAATTTCTTTAAAGTAGACAATGTTTAGTCCTAAGACACGAGAGATTTCTTAGAAAGTCCCTATGCCCAGTCATATGTTTCCAAAATATTTAAAGCTATGCCATGAAAAAGGATGGAGGGGTTTCCCCCAAAAATACATAAGGGATCTATGGATTTGGGGTTAGTATATCTATGCTACAATGTTGTTAAAGAGCTCAGAAATGTCATCATTACCCAACTACTCATAGATCTTGAAGAATGACACACCAAGAGTGAAAACAAAGAAAAATACTTTCGATTCAACATGGAAGAGACCTAAATGTCTCGATTCCTTATGTCATCCTCAAAAGGAAAACATAAGACAAATGAAAAAGATAAAATGTTTATGACATAGAGAAGAATTTAGGTACATATAGAGGAATGCACAAAAAGAGAGATACATCAAAATAAATAGTACAAGGGATCACATTACACACAAAAAATCACATAAAGAAACATGGAAAATAAAAAAAAGCAAAATACTAGTAAGGCACATGTGAGTCAACCTATAGTAGGTCATCTGTATCCCAATCTTGTTCGATTTATGCAAAAGGTAGGAAAATAGCCAAAGGGAAAATGACAAGTGTTGAACTAGGAAAAATGCCAAGTTCAACACTCTTATCATCATTTATGTTCATGGAAGAAGAGAACAATGAATTCAACTCATTATGCACTTGTTCATCAATCTTTGCAATATTAATGTCATGATCTAGATTAATAACAATAGGAGGTTGAATGATAATGTCTCTAGAAGGTTCTTGTTTACATTGTGGCGAGAGTGAAGAGAAATCATGCCTTGCAAGAGATAAGTTTGGATTTTTATTTTCTATGTTGCTCTTTTCTTCTTTAGTTTGTAACATACGAGAAATAACACGATGTCTATGCCTATGCTCTCTAGCATTTTAGTTTCTTCGTAATCTGTTGTCAATTTGTGATTGAGTAGGAATAGGTTTGTCAACCATAGATTTATTTTCTCCCCTTGGGGGAGGAATGAAAGGAACAATAGGAGGTTCCTCAACCACTTTATCTTTGTACTTGTAAACTTGTTTGATTTTAGGAGGCACAATGATATGTTTTTGGTTGTCTCGTGGTTTCTTATATGAAATGGTAGGCTACTTTTGGATTTTTGGAAGGGATTTTGTTTCAATCATGGTTTGAGGCATATTTCTAAGGTATAATTCTACTATGTGATTTTCCTTAAACTTTTGATATGATTTGAAAAGTAGTCCTAATGAGGTCTAATAGGTTCAATAGGTTCGAACCAAAATAAATCTATTGAAAAGTTTCCACGAGAAGACACGAGATTAAAGCCACTATGATGCACAGTAACGATATGATTGCTGAAGGGGAACTTTAGAAATTTATGCATAACCAACGAGATAAAATTCATGGTGTGAAGCTATGGATAGCCTAACTTCACATGAAATTGGTTTGATGATGGGATGATGGTGAATGAGATATTTAATTTTTTCTATCTAACTTTTAGAGGGAGATTTATCAATCCCATCATAGGAAAAGAAAAAAAATTATGCATTTTGATCCATGCTTTCGGTTTGTTATATGTTTCTTGATAAAGTTCATGCACAATCAGGCATTCTTCAATGATCATGTTCTCTACAAAGATGGGATCAATTAATATCCCATTAGTAGGCTTGTTATTGATTCTTCCAACTATGTAAAGAGGGCCATCGAGTGCATGTTTTATTATGTCTTGTTGTGAGAAAGCAATATCAAGGGGAACTTTGGTTGAGCCCTTATGAGGTTTAGCTTCAATAAAGTTGATCGAGGATTGCATGTTATCATATTTTTGATTTTTTAAGTTCTAGTGAAGGAAGCAACCAAGGCTACAAAAAATTTGTATTTCGTGTTCAGTTTTAAGAATTTTACTTAGATTTTGTAAAGTAGAAATGATACTAATGTCCATGTTTTTCGCAAGCACAAAGTCTTGTAACTTTTCTAGGCCTTTGTCCATTATTTTTATGTTTTCTTGTAGGACATGAACAACATCATTCACATTGGTTATAGGTAAGGAAGTCATTGGAAATGAGGTATGCATGCTATGATCCATAGGGGGTTGATTATCAACACTATTAGAAAGAGAGTTAGAAAACCCAAGATGCACAACAAATGATCTATCGTGAGATGACATGAGTCTCAAACTATGCCTCACAATAGTATTGCTAATAGGACACCAAGTTGAAAAGTTCATAAAAGTTTCACAAACTCAATGCCAACCCAAAATGGAAAGAGGGTAAAGTGAATTGCAATGACCTAGAAAGAAATGCAATTTTTAGATTCTAAACAAGGTAATTTGTAGATTACACTATGCAAAAATATGAAAATAAAATCTTGTAAATTCAATTTTGAAATCAAATAATCGACTAACTTTGCCAAATTAAGCTAGATATGATCAAATTAATGAAAAAAAACTCTGCAAACAGTAATAGAAATTTGAAAGTAGCAAACATAAATGCAAAAATGAATATTTTAATGTCGAGGAAATTAGAATATGAATTGATCAGGGACTCATTTTCCCTAGGGAAAATCAGTCCTAGATGGGGGTTTTTAAACAAATTTTTACTGATTTTTATTGTTTTTCATATTCTGGTTTGTTACAATAAGTTTCAGTTTCAATATTCTATAAATTCAATGTGAAAAGGAAGTGAAAAATGTGCCAAAATGATAACCTAGAACACCTAATTTTATATGCAATTTTATTTCAATTTTAAAATACAAGTTAATATGATATAAATAATATACAAGATGATTGAATTTTTTGTATTTTCAGATTTAAATAATTCAAAGTATGCAATCCTAAAAACTTAAATGAAATGCAAAGAAAAGACACCCTAAATGAGACCTAATTCCATGCAAAGAAATACAAATGAATGCAAGATCTAAATCTAGGATGAAAAAGGACTGAAAAATCAATAAATTCAATGATCAAAATTTCGTTGAAAAGGTCAGGTTCACCATAATGAAATACAAAAAAATAGCTTAGGGGAAAATGGAAACAATACGATGCACCTATTTCTCTTATTTCATTCAAAATGCGTGTTACAAAGTACACATGAAGAACACAAAAAAAATCTAACATAAACAACAACCAAAAGGGAAGTTTGGAAATGTGAGAAAGTTGTGTACTTGTCACCAAATATGCCTTTTCAGACCTCATTGAGGACTCATTCACCCTGTGGTGAATAGGTCCTAACTAGGGCTCCTATAAAATGCTTTATGGGTTCTCTTCTGCTTAGTTTGCACTCCCAGATTCTAGTTGTTCACTGGCCAAAATGTGGAATGTTTTTTGTACAGGAGTTTCCATAGTTTGACAAATTTCCTTGCAACTTTGAGAACTTTGCAACTTTCTTCAAATTTTCTCTCCAAATGATCTTCAACCTAAAACTTGCAATCACACATCAAAGAGAGAAAAATGTTGTTTGTTAGGGAATAGGGGTTTTCCTTGATCAAATCCCATTTTGGTAATTAAACCTTATGATGAAACAATGAAACATGAAACAATGAAAGCTTGGATAATGAATTGGAAATCTAGCATGAAGTGGCCTCCATGGATATATATATTGATCATGAAACTTGATTGGAAATAATGCCTTTGATATGCTTGAATTGATCTTGAACACTACATCACCATATTAGCTCAAAAAATATGCATGATGCATTATGACTTTGACATGATGAAATGAATCCTATTTGCTACAATAATCTTGTACAAATATTCACTCGAATGCCTTAGAAATGCTCTTAAATTTCTCTCAATAATGCTCCCTGGAATGTTCTTATGATAAATTCAATTTTCTTGGTAGTCTTAGGTGAAACTAGGTGAAACAACCTTGTATTTATACATATATTAACATTAATTCCAAAAATTCAAATATCACAAGATGACATTGAATTATGGATTTAAAATCATTAAAATACTGCCAAAAACATATTTCAAAGAGGGTTACTAAGTCTAAGTGAGGACCCATTTTCCATATAGTGAATGGGTCCTAGGTCACTTATTGAGGACACACATTAGACATGGTGAAATATTATGCAAAATCAGGCTCCTAGGACCAAGTGAGGACCCATTTTCCCCATGGTGAATGGGTCTTAGGTCATGTACCTAGGAAACACATCTTCCAAAGTTAAGTGTTGTGTACTAGAATTTATGAATGTGAAGTTTTATCCCTTATAATTTACATTTAATTAGGTTTAGATTTGAATTAAACGGTCCAAAATGAAAGAAAATTAATCTCAATTAATTAATAAAGCCATAGATTAGTGTGAAAGTGTAAAATTACACCTTACAACACCCTAAATATGGCACAATTAAGTCCATTTTATTAGAAAGGGGCCCTAAATATAATGTGAATATGAAAGACATATTACAACACTAAATAAACGAAACATTAAGCTCATTTTATTATTAATTATTCCCAAATTAAGTGTGGAAAAAGGGATGCTTTTTCTGCCACTACATCTCTATACACATTTATGCTTCACCAAATGGTCTACACATCAATACCCATAAAATGTTGAAATCAATGAAAACACTGCATACTATATGACTCATGCTCATACTCATGTTGTCAGTAGACATATCAATGGAAAACTCCACAAAATTCCAACAATATCCCCCTTTTTCATTGATGGCAACATATATTAACTGCTCTCCAAAACTCCAAACTAATCTCCCCCTTTGAGATCAAGGGAAAAGGGCACAAATCATATGCATATATATACTACTACTCTTTTCTACCCCTTTGATACATGTGTTTCACTAGATTACATACATACTCCCCCTGACTAATATATACATGTAGGAATGAGAGTAACAAAATTCTTACCAACTCCTCCTATCTCTACCATTCACATATATATAGTAAAATCTAGTGAAGAAATTGAAATGTATAAAAGAAATATAATCAACTAGAAGAGGTATTTGACACCTGTAGCTTCTTAAGGTGTGTTGTCTAGTCCTTCTTCCCAACCCTTCTTGGCTAGGCCAAGCATATGGCTCTGAGTCTCAAACTCCATAAAAATTTCTTCACCATCATCTAGAGTGTTAGGTATCGGATTTAACTTTGCTTCTTTGTCTGCACTTATTAGGTCACTTGAGATAGGTGTGCATTTGGAATTTACCAGATCCTTGATATAATCAAAATGTATAGTTTTCTTCTTTTGTACTTGTAGTTGGAAAAAATGCTTGTGTAGATTCTCAATCATAGTCCTAGTGCTCCCATCAATGTTATATGCCAGATCATAGGCACAAAATGCCTTATCAATTTGGTACTTAATGGAGTCCATCTCATCCTTTCTAATTTTGGTGGAGCTAGGACATTTCATGCAGAATTGAAATAACATTTTTTCTTCCTCCATACTATCCTATACATCTTTTAGATTATTCTAAAATTTATTGTGTGTGGAGGCACACTGCCCTATTATATCCATTAATCTCTTATCATTCACCTTTTTATCTATCTCTTTCTCCACTTTTTATTTCAAACCAATGGAATAATATTTAAATTAATTAAGCAAAAACTTTAAATTCTTGATGCAGAATAGGGAGGAAATCAACCAACAAACACAATTTCAATAGATTTCAACAAATCTCTATTCTCCAAAACCCTAACAAGGGTGATTCCTCATGCAATCTCATAGTTTACCTAGTAGGTTTGTAGACCTAGTTTCTTGTACATATCATGAAAAATACCTTTCAAAACCATAAACTATATATAATCCAGATATCCATTATTATCTTATTTAACATATCTCAAAGGGGAAATAGGTTGTTTCAGACCAATACTCTCAAGTAGATAGACCTTAAATAGGTCACTTTTCCAAAGCAAGTGCACTCTAAACTCATTTTCAACCTTAAAAATCTATAGGTAGACCCTTACCAGGCTACAAAAGGCCAAAATCAACAATCTTTATCAAAAGAAATGCTCCCCAAGACACCTAGCCACCAAACCCTCATTTAGACTAATTTGAAAGGGGGTTTATAGAAAATCCTATCTCCACACCTTATCTCACCTTCCCAACACCTCAGTAACTTCATCTTAGGTCTTCCCATGTTCATTGAACCTTAACAAAGCCCTTCCCATGAGTTTCTCAAACATTCCTAACTTCAAACCACCAAAAATAGGCTAAAATAAAATAGAATAACACTAGGGCATCATACTAAAACTCTCAAATTGCCTCCACTGCTCTTAAAAAAACCACTTTAAAAACTAACCCTACCATATTGGATCCATTCCACCAAGCTAAAAGAGATACAATCGGTGGAATGGGCCACTAGTCCATTTTAGGTAATCACAAATTCAAATTGATTGTACAGGCTTGCTTTTATAAGTTTGTTTATAAAATACACCAGACTTTATAAAAAACCAACCAAACTAACTCCAAATTGAAGCTAACTCAGGCCTCTATCAATTTCATAAGGTTTTATACCCTTATTGTACTGTACAGACCTATATAGAAGACTACAATAGTAGTTTACCAGTGAATTTATAGAATATTCAATGAAAAATAGGGTTTTATTTGTTGCTTTCACTTCAATACAATCTCCATTCCTTTTCCTCAACTTGAATGGGACCTTTTAACATCAAAACAAAAAAAATAACTAATCAAACTAACTAACCACCTTTTGAATTCCAACTAACCATTGGTATTCCTATTTGTTGCAATTTTGTAACTTTACAATATTTCACTCTTTGACAATTTTTGAAAACATCAACTTTAGCAAAATGACTCTACCATGAATCAAAATACATAACGATGGTCTATTATGATATTATTGATAACAAAATGAGACTCCACACATCTAAACCTATTAGAAGACCTTACTAAATCATATTTTAAAAAATGATGAACATGGTGCCCTGCACCATACACCCAACCTAA
>VDFB02178055.1:0-10549 GCA_007258455.2 Sequoia sempervirens | reverse complement strand
GAATCTGCTGTAGCAATAAATGCAATATCTAGAAATCCACTAATATGCAAAATCAGAAACTACTGAACTACAATGCTGATTACAATGCACAATTTCCAAGAAAACTCGCAAAATGGATTAAATCACCACTAGTCGCTGTATTGCAAGCAAGAAGCGATGCCCAAGCTAGGAGGCCTTCATTCCTCGAAGCAGTTCCAGAGCCAAACCGGCAGCATAACGATACTGTAGACAAAAGATCCCCAAATGATGATCAAAGTCTTCCTTTTATAATTTCTCGTTGACTTCTCGAAACCCTAAACTCCCCTTCAAGTCAAAAACCCTAATCTCTTGCAAAGATGGCGTCCATTTCCTTCAAGCTCAATATTGACTTTTAAATAAAATCAATACTTTAATAAACGCGTCCACTTTATAGCTTGATTTGACTTTGGGTAAAATATAAAATATAATATAATCTTTAATGAAGGCGCCACCCTCAAAAGACCACTTTTCAAAACAACATAAAGTCAATAGACTAGGCCAAGGGGGTCAACGTTAAAATATAACATTTGTTGGTGTGAATAATTGTCTTGTACCTAGCTAATTCATCCACTAGGTAAATTAGGGGACATATTCACATGGTTAAGTTTACTTAGGTAAAAGATTCTTTCTAGAAGGCTTAGTTGGCTTATCTAGAACTTATCTTATCTAGCTAGGATGCATCATTTCCTAGGTAATTAGGTTGTTGGTTGTCTCATGTCATAAGATCATGACATTTGTCAACATCATGTTCATTTCTATCTCTCAACCTTGCCCATATAAGCAAGGCATCTCATGTACATTTGTATTCAAGCTTCAATCAAGCAATCAATCAATCTTGCATTGTGAAGCAAGCTTTCTTGCCATTCTCTCTCTTGTGGAAGTGGTTTTGGTCGCAACTGATCTTGGGGGTGTTGAGGAGTCACCATCAACTCCTACATGGTATCAGAGCCCTCCAGGTGTTGCAGATTCCTTCCCAGATTTGAGGGTGATATTTTGGCTTGAAGAATCTTGCTGGGTGCAGATTGGGGTTTCAAGAACCTCACGGTTGATTTCAGAAGCATCCGCAGATGAATTTTGACTGTAAATTCGCCTATATTGGGTAAAGTTGTTTTTGAGGCAAATTTTTTTTGCTGGAACAGCCTCCCAAGCGGTACGATTTTCATAATTTCGCAAAAAAATATTTTGTTAAATATTTTCTGCGGTATTTGATTGATAATTTTGGGGCAAAATTATATTGTATTTCGGGCAAAATATTTATTCAAATGTTTGGGGGTTTATAAATTGAATTTGTGTCGGCATATATTGTAAGGAATTTGGTAGATTCTGCGGCATCTTTGTACCCCTGCACAGGTACCGACCATCACATCCCTCGGCATCGGACAGCCCGTACCCGGTTCTACCGCGGGTACTCCACATCATCGCAGGGTTTACCTATTGTACGCTGGTCGTTGCATTGATTGGCGGTCAAATCTGCCAGGTCGTCCGATCCCTATTCATCACCTGGTCGCTGCCTTCTTCTACCGGTTCCTTCATCGACGGATGGCCACATCATTAGGATCACCAGCGGTTTATTAAAGAGCGGTCTTCGTCACATTGTCAGTACCATTGCCGTTTACTGGGGATCTCCACTACGTCGGCATCCCTAGACACCTCTGCCTGACATTCTCTACATCACAGTAACCTCGCTATCACGGTACTTATCCGCAGATCCGGTTAGTCTCTTCATTGTACACAGTCAGTAAGCTCGGCGATCTGCGTCATATTTTCCATCGGGTGTCTGGCATATAGGGTCTTCCATCGGCGGTTACAAGGCTTGTGTTCCGGTCAGCGGGCTATCCTTTCATCATAGTGGGTACCCTCATCTCCATCGGTGGTACACAGTCATCCATCGGGTACGGAGATCTTTCATCGGCGCCTTATCCGTCCCACCTGCATTGTATTTGGTGGGTACACTTTTTTAAATTGCCACAAGATTTTATATTAAACATTGTATTAGTATCGATCAAAGTTTTTATTTTATAAACTTTGCATTTTTATAAGCCGACGGCAATTTAGACCGACAACTCCTGTATGAAGTGCTAAGCCCTAGGCGGGCCTTTTATTTTTGGCATTTTCTTCGGGTGTGGTCATATGGATGACCTTGTTCTAGCCACCGGGTGCCCGAATTTTGCTTCTTTTTAACCTTGTAATTGCCCCAAGTGCCTATTTATAGGCCTTTTTTTCTTTTTTTCATAACTTTTGCATACGGAGGCGAAATTTTTCAAACGAGATATTGACGGAAAGCTGGAAGTCTGAATTTTTCAGTGGTACAAATATTTTGCAGAGATTTTGCAGTTTTGTGCCTCTTTTTTCAGGTTGAAGCCCGATCATCATTTTTTGCTTCCAAGCTCATATCTTTGTGCTCCGATCTCCGATTTTCTCCAAATTTGCGGCATCGGAAAGGTATTCAGGAGTACTTCAGATCTACTCATGCACTTTTTGCAGATTTGTTTCCAGATTTTCATATTTTCAGTTTGTAGCTGATTTGATAGTTTGGGATACATTGTTGTAAATTTGCAAAAAAAGTGCAAATCTTGTTGGGACAAAGGGGTTGAATTTCTTGTATTGTGAGGGAAATTTGTTGTTCTTCTTTGTAATATCTCATTGTATCATGGATTTGACAAAAGTTGTACTTCTAACTCCATATAACTATCATGAGTGGAAATCTCAAATGGAGTTATTATTGTTAAAATCAAAGTTGCAACGAATCACATTTGGTCAAGATCCAGAACCTGCAGGAGCAAAAGAGAAAAGAAAATGGCTTGATAGAAGGGATGAAGCTCTTGGTACTTTGAAGTTGTCCATTTCTCCAGATCTTAGATATCATGTTGCATCTTGCACTCATCCTAATGAAGCTTGGAATACTTTAGAGAGTCTCTTTGGTAAGCCAGATAAGATGAGGAAATTTAAGTTGGAGAATGAACTCATGGGTCTTAATCCTTCAGATTTTGACAATGTCCAAGACTTTTTCTCTAAGCTCAATTCTCTTAGATTGCAGTTATCTAATTGTGGGGTCACTAAAGAGGATGAACAGTTGATACTTTCTATTCTTGCTAAGCTTGGTCCTGATTATTCAGTGTTTGTTTCTACTTTCTATGCTACAATGGATGCTCTTGGCACTACATACAAAATGCCTTCTCTTGATGAATTTGCAGCTCAACTCACAAGGGAACAAGCAAAGTTGGTACACATGGGCACATTGAAGTCTTCTAGATCTCATGCTCTTGTTGCAAAGGAGACAAAGGATTCAAGTGGCAAAGGTAAGAAGCAGAACAAGGCACCCAAGTCTAATGAGCAAGGTAAAGATCCTCCTTCACATAGCACTCCTGAGTCCACATCCTCTTCTAAAGAGGAATTATCTAAAAAGAAGAAGTCAAAATGTGCATATTGTAAAAGATTAGGACATGATGAGCATAAATGTTATAATAAGAAGATTGATGAACTGACACACCTTCTTCAAAAGAATAACATTAAGTTGCCCTCATCAGTGTCTGGTACTTCTTCTTCAACATCTCAATCGGCAGCTCCATCATCATCATCTAAGTCACAGGACACATAATCTACTTCTGGGCTACACAAGATGAAAGGACAAGCACTCTTGGCCTCTACAAGTCTTGAATCTCATAGATGGCTTCTTGATTCAGGGGCATATCATCATATGGCATCTTCTATGGATATGTTCTCTTCTTTTGAGCCTTGTAATTCACCTCATATATGGATGGGTAACAATACATATATGAAGGTAAGTGGGAAGGGTTCTATTGATATGGGGGAAGGGAGTTTCAATGATGTACTTTGTGTTCCTTCCTTGTCCACTAATCTCCTTTCTATTTATCAAATTACTCATGGGGGTCAAGGTAAAACAGTTGAGTTCACTCCAGATAGGGTGTACATAAGGGACTTGGAGACTAGGGATATTGTTGCTATCGGGATGGTTGATCATTCATCTCGAGTATATTCCTTTTCACATTTTGCTTCAGAAGATGATAATATTCCTTTGACTGCATCACACACTCCATTGAGTGTGAATCATGATAGTGAGGAGAAGTTTGGTCATCTACACCTTGGTATTCTAGAAACCAGTGTTGAGCTTCCTACTCCTCCACCTCCTGCTTCTTCAGCCATTGATGCTTCTATTCAGCAGGATGATCATAGTTTTTCAGATCTTGCTTTGTGGGATGAATATTTGATAGGGATTTCTAACTTGTTCATAGAGTCTCATACTGCAGATTTGGAGGACAGACTTGAGGGGATTTCTCTCCTCTTTGATGACAGTTTCAGTACAACTATTAACCCATCTTCTTTGTCTTTGGAGATTGACATTCATGAGTCTCCTCCATCACTTGATTTGTCATGTTTCTTGGTTCAGTTTGACCATGATTCTGTTGTGGCTCATTCAAGCTTGGAGGATCTTCATCAGTTTTCAGAGGCATACATGAGCATTCATGCTTCCTCCTTTCAGTTGGACATGGAGTGGCTTCTTCATCAGCTTATGGATTTGTTTCTTCCTAAGGGAAGATAAAAGCTGCTTGCGCATTGGGTCATCTTTCGCATTCTTCATCGCATTGAGCTTCACTGGGACATTCCTACCTCTCTCTTCCTTCTGTAGACATTGATTGTATATACATGATGCATGCTGCTTTTGGGGTGTTCTCATTGAGTCCTCCAAGCACATCATGTTGTCTTGTTTCTTTGTTTTGTTTTCTCTCCTTGGAGAGTAAGTTTCTTGTCCCAATCGGTTTTCTCCTTTTCTCCGCCATGTGAGACAGGTATCATTTGCATTGTGTACCTAACATGGCCTAGTAGCTAGGACCCATAGTCATAGTCTTTGCACAGTTTGCATAATAATCTTCTCCCTAAGTTGCACTTAAGGGGGGGTGTTGGTGTGAATAATTGTCTTGTACCTAGCTAATTCATCCACTAGGTAAATTAGGGGACATATTCACACGGTTATGTTTACTTAGGATAAAAGATTCTTTCTAGAAGCTTAGTTGGCTTATCTAGAACTTATCTTATCTAGCTAGGATGCATCATTTCCTAGGTGATTAGGTTGTTGGTTGTCTCATGTCATAAGATCATGACATTTGTCAACATCATACCATATTTCTTTATCTCTCAACCTTGCCCATATAAGTGTTGGCATCTCATGTACATTTGTATCTCAATTGCTAATCAATCAATCTTTGCAGGCCAGGAAGCAAAGCTTTCTTTGCCATTCTCTCTCTTGTGAAGTGGTTTTGGTCGAATCGATCTTTAGGTGTTGAGGAGTCACTCATCAACTCCTGCCACAACATTATTAAAACGTGACTTTTAATTAAATAGCTCAACTTATTTCTCCAACTGTGCCCCGAAGCCATAAATGAGCAAGCCAACATATCAAACTGAAGCAGGAAGTCAACCATGCTGAACCCAACTGAAAAACTGCCAAAAATAGAATTTTTTAAAAATAGTAAATTCCAGAAAATGCTCAGAATGTCGAGATGAACATACCACTGCGAAGCTCTCTGAAAACCCAGAAAGAATCCGCCATTTAAACCACCAACTTCGAGCAAAGACATCCTTAAAAATAGGAAACCCTAATTTACCTTCCGACTAGCCTACGGGTTTCCGGAATAGGCCAACGGTCACTGAAAAGGTCAAGCTTGAGACGGGGACATTACAGTCCGCCCTCCCCAAGATTGCTTGTCCTCAAGCAATTGCAAACCTGGATGCTGCAGAACCTCCTCATTCTCCCAAGTCGCATCCTCCAAAGGCAAATTTTTCCATTTCACCAAGTATTCTCTAATTGTTCTTTTTCTCAAAGAACGTTCTCTGAAATCAAGTATCTCCTCTGGAATTAGAACCAACTGTCCCTCTTCATCCAAAGGTGGGAACTGTGATGAAGCCACTATATTATGTCCAAGTGCCTTCTTGAGGCGAGACACGTGGAAGACGTTGTGTACTCTGCTGTCAGAAGGTAGCTCCAATTCATAAGCTACTGCCCCAACTTTTCTGCTGACCCTGAATGGCCCATAGAAGCGAGGTTTGAGCTTCTCAGCTCCACTCTTCTTGAGAGTAGACTGTCTGTAAGGCTGTAATCAGAGATAAACCATATCCCCAACCTCGAAAGAACGCTCAACACGCCTCTGATCAGCATACATCTTCTGCTGATTCTGTGCAATCTACAGATTATGCTTCAATGATTTCATAATGTCTTGACTTTGTTGCAACAAGTCCTTGGCTTGAGGTGCTTTGCTATCACCAAACACCATCGGGCAGTTAGGGTGCTTCATACCCATAGAGAGCCAAGAAAGGAGACATCTTAATTGACATATGAAATGAAGAATTGTAACAGTACTCGCCTATGTGCAGCCACTTAACCCATGCTCTTTGCTGCTCCGACACATAGTTTCTCAAGTAGCCTTCCAACCACTTGTTCACTATTTCCATTTGTCCATCTGTCTGGGGATGGTAACTAGTGCTTGGAGTGAGCACAGTACCACTCATTCTGAAGACCTCTTGCCAAAAAGTGCTTAGGAACTTGCTGTCCCTATCACTCACAATGTTTTTTGGCAACCCATGCAGCCTAAACACCTCATGAAAAAACAGATCTGCAACTTGGGCTGCTAAAAAAGAGCTGGTAATGGCGAAGAAATGAGCAAATTTGGTTAGCCTATCCACTACCACATAAATACAATCCTTCCCTTGGGCCTTGGGCAACCCTGTGATGAAATCCATCGAGATGCTTTCCCATTTTTGATTGGGAATCGGAAGTGGTTGCAGCAAACCGGCTGGTAATGTATGCTCATTCTTATTCACTTGACAAACAGGACACTCCTGAATGTAGCGTTGTACTTCTCCCTTCAATCCTTTCCAAGAAAACCTTTCTCGGATCTGCCTATATGTCTTGAAAAATCCTTGGTGACCAGCAACCGGAATATCATGAAATGTCAAAAGAATCTTCTTCTTAAGCTTAGAATCAACCACCAGAAAGATTCTCCCCTTATAGTGTATCAATCCCTCAATCACCTTGTACCTTTCATCCTGAAAAGTACCCTCAATAATGCTGGTTGCAAACTGATTTTTGGCATAATCAGCAAGCAACATGTCCCTCCAATCTGCAGTAAGCTCACACAATGAGCTAAGATGGGGTCTCCTGGATAGAGCATCCGCCACAATATTATTTTTCCCTTTGACATATTCAATGTCAAAGTCGTAAGCTTGAAGCTTACTCACCCACTTATGTTGCCTCTCGTTCAGGTCCTTCTGATGCATAAAATGTTTGAGGCTATTGTGATCAATCTTGACAACGAACTTGTTTCCCACCAAGTACTGCCTGAACTTGGCTAATGCATGCATAATGGCAAGCATTTCCTTATCATAGATTGAGTATGTTCTTTCAACACCCCTCATTTTTCTGCTTTCAAACACAATAGGATGTTTGTCTTGCATCAGGACAGCCCCAACTCCTTCACCGGATGCATCACATTGCAGTTCGAATGGCTTGGAGAAATCCGGAATAGCCAGAACCGAACACGAGCTCATGATCTTCTTGAACTTGTCAAAAACCATTTGAGCCTTTTCTGACCAACAGAAAGCTCCATTTTTGGTGAGATCAGTAAGAGGAGCAGCATTCTGTGAATATCCTTTTACAAATCTCCGATAAAATCCACAAAGACCCAGAAAACCTTTCAACTGAGTCAAGTTCTCAGGAGGTGGCCAATCAACTGCTGCTTTGATCTTTTCAGGATCCACCTTCACTCCCTCAGCACTGATTATGTGGCCAAGGTACAGTAACTCCTCCATTCCAAATTCACATTTGGATGCTTTTGCAAACAAACTCTCAGATTCCAAGATACTAAGCACTTCCTCTAAGTGCTTGAGATGAACTTCCCAAGTCTTGCTGTAAATCAGAATGTCATCAAAAAAAATCAACACAAACCTCCTTAATTGATTCTCGAAAACTCGCCTATGCAAGATCGAAGGTAGTAGAGCATTAGTCAACCCAAATGGTACGACACCAAAAATTCAATGTACTATAATGACATCAAAAAAGCTGTCTTCTCCACATTAGATCCTCTCATTCGAATCTGATGGTAACCCGATCGCAAATCGATCTTCGAGAAAAACTTGGCCCCATGAAGCTCATCAATGAGCTCATCTATCCTAGGAATGGGGTATCTGTTTTTGATGGTGCTTTGATTCAAAGCACGATAGTCCACACATGGTACCATCCTTCTTCTTCACGCAGAACCACTCTGCAGATGCAAAGGGGCTCTTGCCGGGGTTTAATGAAAACCCATCTCCAAGCAAGAGTTCTTGGAATATCTTTCTCTCACCCCATCCTTTTGCCTCCTTGGGGGCACCATATGGAGTGGTGTTAGCCTTTCCTTTGAGCTCTCTATGATATATGTTCCCAAACCCGCCTGTGTGAGGTCCAGAGGCAACCAACAAAGATTCCTGCCTTTCTCGTAGGTGAGATCGAACGGGAGGGTGGCTCCTTTGAATTTTCCAACAGACTAGCAAAGAAGGATCATGCACTGGCAACTCCATTCAAATTTTGATCGTGATGTGGATCAACTCAAGCTATTCTTCTTTTAATGAGACACAACCCAGGGCCCCATTGGACATTCCTTTAGAACTATTCTTCTTTCCCACGATTAAACTTGAGTCTATACCAGATTCAAGGAGATTCCCAAGTGAACTAGCCACAATGCCTAGAACGGCATCGCAGATTCCAATGTGAACTACATAGAAGTCATCCCTGACTCTCGTGAAGCCTCACCTGCATGGTCATGTTCGAGATTTGGTAGTATGAAATATGAACTCATCGGCAACCATGACCTTGGCCTTCAAACTCCTCTGCTTGCAGCCCCTTCACAGTCACACAACTTCATCAATGAAGCTATTTGTCGCCCAAAGGTTTATCAAAGCAACGATTCGCTCCTTTGATCACCTTCAACCTTGAATGATTCGCTTCTTTGAAGCTCTAAAGCTGTCAAGACTCCTCTCCACTTTCCTTTCTCATCTCCTGGACTCTCTTCTCGAGCTCTTTTCAACTTCATTTCTTCAAAAATCATTACTGCTGGCCTAAAAAATCAGAACTACTTTCACCAGCAGAGTAGTGCTCAATCTGATTAAATTTCACCCCCTTAGGGCAAACATGATCTTGACACCATTTTTCCCTACATCGGAAACACAACCCCTTTCTTCTGAGTTCGTTCAGGGTCTCCGGATCCAATCTTGTGACATGGGGATTATGATGTTTGAACTCCTTATGTTGAGGTCTCAAAGGAGGTCTATGCTGAGGTCTTTTCCCTTTATCCCTTTTTTGAAAGGGGGAATTGGATTGAAACTTCGCCTTAGGAGCAGCCCACTCCATGTTTCTCGCCTTCGTCATAGCCTCCTGTAGGGTTGGTGGATCAAAGGCTTTAATCCAACCTTTGAGTGGTTCCGTCAAACCCTCACTGAATAGGATCACCAACCGCCTCTCCGTGATTCCAGTCACCATGACTGAGAGTCTCTGAAACTCAGCTATGTAGGCATCAACTGTGCCATACTGCCTTAACTGTGCCAATTCTCTGAAATGAATTTCAGGATCCTTTTTCTCAAATCTCTCGATGAGTCTCGTGGTGAACTCATCATAAGTTGTGTTGTACCCAAACCAAATTTTTTGCTTCATCAAGGCACTTTGTATTTAAAAGTCTAAACCTTGCTAAAATGTTGTAGAATACAGTTTTGGGCAATATCAAGCATGGATTTTTTGTCAATAGTTTGTCAGTCAAAGTCAGTTATATTGAACAGAACCTGAAGCAGAGACTCAGAATAGAGCTTTTCACGATGGAGGAGCATCCCACGACAGCATTTCACATTGCACACGGTCATTTCAGTGATCGAAACGGAGTTTTTAATGGTCAATTTATGAAGATTTTTCAGAGGAAAACTCAGAAAGTGCAAGTATAGCTCAGGGGCGCCCAGCTTATTGAAGGTCAAGATCTTGTTTAAAATGTTCAAGCATCCAGTCAGTCTCTTCAGAATTAGTTTGGCTATCCGTCGAGCTATCCAGCGAGGTATTCCGAGACTCACGGCTCCGACAATCAGCGTCAGAAGTTGAAATCCCTAAATTGCCAGATATGAGAAACTTATCTTTTTCAGGCAAAAGCGCAACTCTAGCCTGAGGGCGCTCATCTTGAAGAGGGGGTAAATCTCGACAGTTTCAATGGCGGATACAGTCAATTTGTTCACGATTAGCCTGCTCGTCCGACGAGATATCAAGTGCAGTCATCCGAGTTCCAGAACTCCGGTGGCAGTCATCCGAAGATCAGCTTAAAATGGAGTTTTCACGTTTCTGAGCTTCTCCGTTTGTTCCCAGTGCAAGTACAGCCCAGGGGCGCTGGTTTAAAGGACCCTCTAGATGGTAAAATTTGCAGACAGAGTCTTCACGACATCAGTAATACTCTAGCCTAGCTCCGCAACGCACCATTCTGCTTGTCAATCTGACGTTCCAGGTGGT